>JAFBJS010057876.1:367009-417022 GCA_016785265.1 Paraplagusia blochii
TCTAAATCTAATATATATATATATATATATATATATATATATATATATATATACATATATATATATACAGGATATATATATATATATTTCTGGTGCGACAAAGGCAGGTGGGGGGGGGGACTGAGGTTTGAGACTGGGAGTCAGCGATCTCCATATACTGTCATATATGTGCGTTTATTGATCAATAATCTATTTTTCTCACAGAGCAGACCAATGCTGTAAGGACTGAAAAGAGTCCCAACCACAGCCAGGAAAGTCCAGGTTTTAAATCTGACAAAGGTTATGTACGCTGTTTTTTATTTTATTATTATTATTTTTTTTTAAACATGTTTTTTTTTTTTCTTTTCACTCTCAATTGCACCTAAAATATCCTAGACCCAGGTTGGAGCTGGAATAATTTGACAAAACAAAATATAGCATCAATCTATATTTCCCCCCTCTTTTAATCCAGTCATTATAAAAATGTTCTGTGAATGTAGCAGGGACATTAGCCCCCTTCTGAGCTATTATCTTGGCTGTCTGGTGCTGCAATTTCACACTCCACTGAATCCGACAAGCAGCAGAGAGTCTGCATGCCCCACATTTCACCTTATTTAGGTAATACAGACAAAAACACCAAGCACAAGACGAGGTAAATTAAACAGGGAACCAGGCTGGCATGCTGATCAAGGGGAAGGAAGGAACACACCAAAAGGAAAGCTGGGGATTTTTTTTTATTTTAGAACATAAACTTGACTGTAAAACGTCCAAAATGAGCTCATACACAGATTTAATTCCACTTCATGAAGATGAAGAAAATGAAGTTCTTACCTCTGATGTAATCTTCTAAAATATAAAAACACATTTATTTCACGATTCATATTGAGCCAAGTTTTTTATCTTCTTTTTGGGTGTGCGCTAAAACTGGTAATATTTCAGAATGTAGAAAAGATAACCTGCATAAATGAGATAGGACCGTTAAATTTTAAAGTTATTGATTGTTTGTTCTGCACTTGAGGCGTGAACTTGAAGTTGTAGAACACAGGAAAGTTCCTGTGACGTTCTCAATACATCTATATAGTTATATACCTATATAGTTATATATCTATATCTTTGTAGAGATATAGATATATAACAGATAGATAGACAAAAAGACAGACTGATAGATAGATAGATAGATAGATTGGTGCAAATATTATACAGATACAAAAAGAAAAAGAAATAACCCGATGCTCAGTTATTAGTTATTATTTTTCTTATTCAATGTCATATTTTTTTTTAAATTATTATATAACACCATATAATATACCATTTAAAACTATTATAAAAATATTCAAGTACTTTTATAGGAAATTAATAATATCCAATATTATATTTAAGTAGTTTCCCTGATTTTTATTGGGGTTACAACCAAAAAATGATTGTATGTATAAATATATATACTGTATATATATATATATATATATATATATATATATATATTAATCAACTCCCTTTTTTTAAATAAAAATATTTATGCCAATATATAATAACCTCTATTTTGTTTTTGGTCAGATCAATCTATATATATATGAGCTTTTTTATTCAGTCCCCATTTTCAAACCTCTTTTTTTATTATTGATTTTTTTTATTATTTATAAATCTTTTTTCTCCCTTTTTTTTTGGTTTTTGTGAACCTTAAAAAAACATGTCCTGCAGGACATCTGCGGTTCCCGACCCACAGCCTTCATCTCTAATGTATGAACGGGCGGCAGATGAACTGTCTGTGACAGACAGGAGAAGCTGATACAATATTAATGCTGCGCAAGAGTGAAAACAAACTGCGCTGTCTGGTTAACAAACTCCCAGGAATCACACTCAAGCTCTGACCAACAACAAACGACCTCGGGTTTTTTTTATATAACTGCATTTTTCACTTAAAGGCGCAGTTCTGCCCTTTTTCCCCCCTCCGCTGTTGATGAAACCACTGTGCGTATATTGATAAAAACCCGCAAAATGCGCGCAAAAACATACCGTAAAAATACCAAACCCTCCATTTTGATGCACTGATTTTTTCCCCCCTCGCATTAAAATCATTTCCATTTTTTTCCTTTTTTTTCCCCGACGCTCAGCGCTGATTATTCCTGCTTTGGGAATAACAAAAAGGCTCTTCTCCCCCCTGCATTCACAGACAGCGGCCCCTGTTTGGGTTCAACTCCATGTATTTAACTTTGCTCTGCCCAAAAGCTTTTCAGGAAAGAAGACAAGTGAGTCGTTAATAATTGGAAGTGCGAAGGTTGTCTGTTTTTTATCCAACATTTTTCTTTAATGTTGTTGTTCGTAAAGTGGACTTGAAGCTGATCCTGCTCCCAACACGGGCCCTGTGTGTCCCACTGGACCAGGGAATAAAAAATAAATATAATAAAAAAAAACTCAACAAAACAGCGAAAAATTACATTAGAAAATGTGAAAAAAAAATCAGAATATATAATAAACATACTTTTTTTAATGTTACCCCCAAATATGTGAAGTGTTTATAAAAACAAAGGAAAGACATTATTATTAATGACACAGAGCGGGGGAGTAAAGATCTTTTTCCTGATGTTTTTTTTTTCTCTAGCATGAATATTATTGTTATTTGAGAAACAAGCCCGAGCTTCCACTGCCTGTGTGTGTGTGTGTGTGTGTTAGAGTGTGTGTTTTTCTGTGAGAACTGTGTGGTTGCAGAGGTTTTGGGTTTCAGCGGCCCTGCTGAGCCTCCTCTGCCTCCGCCTGCTCAGAAGTGTGTCATCGGTCATCACAGCAGAGCGGGGATACAGTGTCTGTGGGATGCAAATGAAAATATTTTCGCTCTGTAAGGTTTTTATAGATGGAAAGATTAGTTACAACCACCAGAGGAGTTCTGCATGGGAAATGTGCAGTGCATTAAGAAGACATGTGCCAATCACATACAGAGTAAAAAAAAAAATACAACAACAAAAGCACCACCACTGGATTTGTTTCCAGTTGAAATTCATTGTTTTTCTTGAAAATATAAACATATAAATATAGAAATAAACAGTTTTTATTTTTGTTCTTTTTTTTTTGCTGCGGTTTCCTCAAATAGTGAGCTGCACCTTCAGGTGGGGTCTCTGGTCCCTGAATTTCCCTTTTATACTTAATTAAATCTTATTTTCACTACATTTTTTTCTTTGCATTTACTTAACTAATCTATCTTTTTTAACATATTTTTTATTCTTAAGTTACTTTTCAGGGATCTTTTTTTCAGGGATCTTCCAGGCCCATTACGTTTATATATTTATAAACGTAATATATATAATATTTTTTTATTCTTATTTGGAGACTTTTCTATGTCAGTAAAAATATAAAGACAATTTTTAGTGATTATTTTTACTTATTTTTAGATTTTTTTGCTGACTTGTACATATCTGGCCTAAGACTTTGCTTTTTTTGGGGAAAAAATAATAAAAAAATACACAATTGGCTTTGGTGAAGAATAAAGTCCTGTGTCTCTTTGTTCCTGAATTGAAACAGGAACAGCAATTATAGGAGCGATTGTCCCACAGGTATTGAAAAGCTATCAGCATGAGGGGTTAGGATTAGGTTGGGTCTGAGGGGGAGGGTCACCTACGGCCCCACGTATTATCCTGGCATGAGGTCACTTTGGCAATCGCCCGCCAATTTCCGCCAGCACCTGGCTTTCTCGTCCCACCTCCTCTTTGACCGGGACCTCCTTCCATCCTTGGCTTCCGTCCTCCTCCGTCTCCAACCCTGCTGACCGTTAATAGAGAATAAGAAAACAACAACAGCCCATCAGTGGTCCGGTGCCGTGGCGTGGCTGGAGGTGTGCATTCCTGCTGTACTGTTGTCCTTTGGAGGAGAGGAGGATGTTCAATCTGTCCATGTAGTCTCAGAAAATATGCCGGGACACACAGAAAACCCTCGGAATAATAACAGCAGTTTGTAGAGAGCAGTGAAAATATGAGTCGGTGGTGTATGGCTTGGACCAAAAGGCGCAGTGGGAGAGTTGGAGTCCAGATTAGTGGAAAAGTGAGAAGAAAATAACTGGTGCTATGTCTAACACGTTTTATTAGGGCTGTTAAAAACCTGTAGAACACAGCTGTTGAATATCCCTCTGCTGTAGCAGCAGAACCACCTCCACCTCCACCTCCAGCAGTCCACAAACCTGCCTCCAGCCCTGCCAGGCCCTGCTTCTCCAAACACAGCTGATTCCACCAGGATCACCTCTGATCAGGGACTAACGCAGGCACAACAAGGGCCTGAGCTGCACATATGGGAGAAAGCTGCAGATTCCATTGTCTCTTCCTGGACTTCCTGCATGGTCTTCTCTTGGTTTTTATCTTCTGGACTCAGATGTGAATTCATACACACACAAAGGAACATCTCATCTGAATGAGTGAGCCTGCACGGAGTCCAGAGTTGTAAAAGGAATCAATACTTAAGCTGCAGAAGGTTCAGTTGCCAAAGGAGAGAAATTAAAACCTTTTGTTTGTTCCTTTTCACAGCATCCTTGTTATATTTGACATTTATTTTCAAGGTCAATGTGACCTAACAGTTTCAGAGGTGAAGCCTCAGCAGCGGCAGCAGATTATCTCCCTGTGAAGCAGTGAGCAGTGACACCCTGCTCTCATCATTTATTTATCCATATATTTATTTACTCCGAGAGCTGGTTAACAGCATTTTACACCAGACATCTCCGGGGGAAAGTTTGTGGCGAGGGAGAATGTGCCAATCTGCATGTCATCATGTTAGCCTGAGTCATAACAAGTCTGCTCCTACTTTACAGCATATAATTTCTCACAGATAATAACTGCAGTGGTGTGAGAGGAGGGTGTTATCACGCAGCAGCCAGACCTCTTGAATTTATACACAGTGTTGCTCTGATAATGAAAGGATGTGGAGGCAGAGAATGAAGCCCTTGCTGATTGTCCATCCCAGTGTAAACCAGTTACCTCTAATGTGTCTTTAAGGTCATTGGGCAACGTAATCAATACTGAACCTATTTGTACACATTTGAACATTTAACTTCAGCTAGGGTGTGATTTGTTTTGGCTGACATTTAATGTATAACATGGATCTCCTCTTTGTCTCCTACCTGGTAGCTCCATCTCTGGGATCATTCTTCTACCAATGTCTCCACTGTGCCTCCGCTGAACCTGTCCAAAACATCTCTATCTGTCTCTAGCTTTTTCTCCAAACCTTCCTGTCTGTGTTGTCCCTCTAATCACCACATTCCTGATCCTGTCCATCCTTGTCTCTCCTAAAGAGAATCTCAGCATCTTTAACTCTGACTAACTTTAAGTCAGAGTTTTACATATAACTTTTTTTTACTTTTTATCTCTGCTTTTTTTTTTAGCTCACCAGAGTCCCTGGTGGTCTAGTAGTTGGAAACCGCTGCAGGCCGGGCCGTTTCCAGGTCAGAGAAACCTTGTATTTTGGGGCAGTGGTTGGCCTAGTGGTGAGGGACTGGACTGGACTCGGTCCAAAGGGTTTCATGTTTGAATCCACCAACTGAGGTGCATTGGGCTTTTCTACTGTCCCCACTCACTGCTCTCCAAGCTGCCCACTGTTGTTGCTATTTTTCTCACTATTACATCTATACTTAATTCTATTGTAACACTTTGCAGTTGCTTGACAAAATTGTTGCCCAACAAACTCACTATTTCACACACCATTCTATTTAGGTTAACTTTTCGCAACAAATTACTTCACTTTTTACATGATGGTAAAATGAGCCCTGAGTCACCTTATGATCCTAGGATATGTCAGACCACCATGTATGCACAGCGTGGTGAAGAATCATGGGAATTCTGGTTGTGAAGGCATTTTATACTTTGTTTAGATATTAAAAGAACGTTTAGGAACGGTTACATTTTTGTAGTTAAGTAATACTTTTGGTGCACGGTTGCCCTTGTAGTATCCTGACGTGTTCTTTATTCTAAATGTGCACTGCAGGTAATTGAATATAAATTCATGATTATCCTTGTTTCTCACTGGGCTTGTGAAAAAAAAAAAAGTCAGGGATTTGTGCTCTAGCTGGGGCTGTGTCAGGATCAGGGGGATTGTTATTCATGGAGAAATGTCTGCCTCATGCATATCCATAACGGATTAATGATTTCGCAAATATTATGCAACCGTGGGTTCGTCTTTTCTCTGCGCTGAGTGGCATTTCTGGGGCACAAAAATTGAAATTGTGCAAAAGGGAAGGAGGAAAGTCAGCATTGTTGGACGTTTCCATTTTAAAGTATCTGTCTATTTATTTATTTGTCTGTCTGTCTATCTGTCTATCTGTCTATCTATCTATCTATCTATCTATCTATCTGTCTATCTGTCTGTCTGTCTGTCTGTCTGTTGCGCATGCGCTGTGGCTCGATAACAGCCTTTAAATAATGGATGGTTGATCTCCAGTTGTAATTCATTATCTTTAGAGAGAGGGAGAGAAAACGGCATTAACGACCATTGTCCTCTTCATTTTAAAAGGCGATGAATACATGAGTGCTGTTGTCCGTCCCCTCAGGCACCGTGTGCCTCCTCCAGCGAGGAGGAGGTGGTGGTGGTGGTGGAGGAGGAGGAGGCACTGACCAAGAAGTTCTCAGGTGAAAAGTTGTTGTTTTTTCAGAGCCTTCGTTGCATTTCAGTCCCTGAAAACTTGCAATAGTTTTACATGTCAATAAGTTGAATATAAGATTTTAACGTCTTGAAATGACGTCATTCAATGGTCTCAGTATCAGCAGCCTCAGCCTCAGGACTCAGGGCAGAGTAAACGGGATCTAACCGACTGTCCGTTGCTCATTTCCTTCCTCTCATAAGAACTGAAAATGTATCTGTCAAAAGACAAACGCGCAGCACAATTGCTGAACATCTGCTTCGCTGAATGGGCGTTTGCCCAGTGCGCACACTCCAGGGAGCCATTAGCGCTGATTTCTGCGCCTGCTCTGATAAGATATTCATCAAGTTTCTGACACCGCGCCAGATGTTGGGGAATTAGCAGCGTCTCCTGTTGGACATCACACTAATAGCTGTAGCTCAAACAAAGTGCTCCTGATATAATGTTAGTTGAAGTCTGGGAGTGCTGTGTCTCATCCCAAACCCTGGCTCGCTGACCCCTACTGGGGCCGTTAAGGACTTTCATGTGGCCCATTAGATATTTTTACAACACAAATCACTGGGAATGTGTTTGTATTGAATATTTTAATATTCCATAATCTTGGATCTAGAGAATTTTTTGTTATTATGTTTGTATCTTTCTATGTTCAATTTTACACCACATCAAATGTGTATTTTGATACGTTATTGAATAACTTAATTTGCTGTTGATCCTTATAGAACATTCAACATTCTTCTACTCCTACACTGTAAACCCTTATAAGTAAGTAATACTCAAAAAAAGTAAGGCAATCACTTGCCACAATTTGTTTGAGTTTCAAAACTTAGGAATTCGTAGTATAGCAGGACGTAAATATTTTGAGTTTATATAAATGTTATTTTTAATTATAATTGAATTAAATTACTGATTAGAACAACTCAATAATTTATAGTACATGACATAAATGACACATACATGTGTCATTTATGCAATGCATTATAGTATTTTACCATTTTTTTCATTGTAGCTATGGATTTTCCATTGTAGCTAAGCATAGCACCTATAGCGCACAAAATCTAGCATTTCAAGCTACAAGACAATAAAACCCATATATAGCATAATGTATAGAAAAAGATATCCAGTTCATATAGGTAAATATATTTAGACTTTTCAATCAATCTTTTCAAACTTTTGAAAAGTAGCTCACGAGACAAAAAATTGTGGACACCCCTGGTCTAAATTAAACCAGTTCCTCACCTCACCATGGCTGGTTTTGCTGTTATTTTGCTACGTCTTCGCACTTTTTACTGTCCCTTGGCTACTGCTGTACTAACAGATTGCTAAAAGTTAGTGTTGTCATTATAAACTCATGCCCACCTCTACTCAACTGTCATACTTTTACACTTGGTGTTCATAAAATGAAGTCCACTCTAGGAATACTGTAAATTGTTCTTCATTTACTTGGACTTGGATTAATCCAAACATATAAACCCACTGCATACATTTTCAACTCCCTTATTGTCTGTGGTGTCAGAGGAGGTGCAGTTGTTTTTTACTTTCATTAATGTGTGGACATCTGTGCTCTACAACTGAGCTCTAGACTATAGACATTTACAGTCATTTGCATTGGCAGTGTCTATGGCAACAGTACGAGTACAGGAGCAATGAAATTCAATGACTTGTCAGACGTTTAATGTCTCTTCCTGACTTCCTGAAATAAAAGTCAGTGACTAACTCCATGTCTGAGAACTTGCAGCTCCAGCACTTTCACCCGTTTCCTCACCATCGGGGGGGGGGAAAGCGCCTGCAGGCTGCAGTTCATGCCCGGCAACAGTAGGGTGTCGTATGTTAATGTGCGTTAGGAGTCAATTGAAGAATAATTGAACTCGGAGACAAAGCCATTGTGTTCATCAGTTTGCATCACAAGAGCCATGAGATGCATTAAGGTACAACACACCGTGGATTAAGGTGCTTTTGTGCGTGAATGCATATTCACAGCGGAGGTGAAATAAGCATCGATAATTGGCAGATCCGTCAACTTCCGCTCTCATGCAGGGACTAAATATCAGATTGGCGTCAAACTCTAACGTCGTTATCGTAACATCCACGTCTGACTGAAGCCTAATTGCCATAATGTGTTTATGTTGACACACTGTCTGCCCTATGTATTTACAGGAGCCATAATCCACTGAGAGACTTGACTGTTGCTGCCTCATATAGAATCCCAAATCCCAGATGACTGGTCTGAATTGCTCGTAACTCGAGTGACAGATACACACACTGAGCCCCTTGGTGTGTTGCAGAATAGGGGTTATATTCGTGTGCATGTGTGTGGACGCCGCACAAACGTGCCCTTGAGCCAGACCTTGCACCCTGGTTCCAATCTGCCTCGAGTTACACACAACTCAACAAAAACGCGTGCGGAAAATTTTGCAGTTTTTCCCGTATATGCAGTGGAACTAGAAGTGCGTGAACCAGCTGCACGTGGTGTTTATTTCAGATCACAGGTTCCATTGCGTGACAAGAGACAGTAGGGACACGATTGTGTCCCTTTATCCTCTTACAGCGCCACTAAATACTCACTGACTAGACGCTGTAAGGCGAACTAAAGAGGTTGGAGTTGACTAATCAATCCGAATATCAACACTTCCGCGCTGAAAGTCCCAATCAGAACCCTTCCGGTCCCCTCCTTCCCGCCCTGCACGAACCGGACCCTGCAGTTCATTCTGTCTCCACTCACTGGGGGCAGAGGGACGCGGTCTGCCAGCAGTCCTCTGCCATCCTGCATTCACACAGCACAGCTCCAATCCTCAGATAAGAGAAGACGACTGTGCGCCCTGCACTGGCGTAGATTGGCATTGTTGTGATGCAGCCTCTATGGTCTGAACACAACTGCATCAAACGCAGCTCTCTAATCCACTCAGACTAGACCAGACATGAGCCTCTCTCTTCTTTTCTCCCCCGGATTATATTTCCTGCTCTGGCTTCTTAAACTGAGCTCTTGGTTCGCATCTCGAAAAAAAAAGAAAAAAAATAGAAATTCTGTAAATGAATTAAAAACAGTTCGAGCTTCTATGACCTGAACATGTTTGTCTACAAATGCCGTGCTGTGATACATTTGATTAATTCCTGCACCTCAATCGCCCGCTGCAGGTCAGAGTGTGTGCGCGTGTGCGTGTGTGTGTTTGCGGGAATATCCCAGATGCCTGCGTCAACACGCGGACCTTATTCTTCCATGTGAGCCGGTCTTGGTGTTCGAGGAGAAAGCCGGGTCTCAGTTATTTGACGTCACTGTGTCTGAGAGGAGGAACTTGAAATGTGCGACTTAGACAAGAAAGGAGGAGGAGGCGGGGGAGGAGGATGGGGGAGAGAGGGAGCAGAGGGGGAAGGAATGGTGGGGGCTTAAGGAGAGGGGGAAAAAAAAACAGAAATAAAGTCAAATGGAATGAAATAGACCTGTGCGCGCTTGCGCAAAAGTCCAAAATGACACTTAAGGATGGAAGTTAATGACAGTAAAAGGCAGGTGTGTGACGAATGTGTGTCAGATTCTTCCTTCTTCATCCAACAGCACTCCTCCATAAACACATCTCTACATGTTCCGTGTTTGGTACAGTGGATTTAAGCTGCCGTTAAATGCTTATTATTGCCTCCACTGATGTGAGGCAACTCCTTAAGTTGTTTTTATGAAGCGGCTCCTTGTTAATCTGGCAGTGGGAGAAGCTTTTGGCAACGTGTCCCACTTTCACGGTCACACACAGTGTCCTCACATGCCCGTCTTCATTCTGCAGACTGGGGTCGTTTTTGCAAAATAAAATAAAAAAAAAAATCTAAATAATGTTAAATGTCGTGACGTAGAAGCTGCAGGTTGCACTGGGGGGATCATGTGACCCCACATGCATTAGCTTCAACATGCATGAAAAAAAAAGAAATCAGTGTCAAGTTCAAGTGACTCTTAGTAGTCTGATAAAACAAACCCAGGCCACAGTACAATAATAATACTGTATTAATAATAATAATAATGTCGCAGCCTTAATGTAGCTTTTCATATTATTATTTTTAATTTCAGTCAAAATTTTTCCGTTCACATTTCTTCATAAATAGTCGGTAGAACAAGTCAACTAACACACAGCAGCCTAGAAAAAAGTACAAGGAAACCGTGGAAAGCCTGTGGTAGCTGGATAAGGCTGTCATTACGCACATGTATTTCTTCATGTATATATATTTATATATATAATATAGTAGAATATCATATAGTCGGCCTGCTGTTGCAACATGGATCGCCTGAATGTGGCACAGTGACACAGTTCATCAGGAAAACAATTCTGCTGTGGCAGGAATAACTTGGAGTTTGACCCATTTCTCCCACAAAGTGTTACAACATCACATTCTAGCTGTGGTTTGCACATCAGATAATTCTTATTTTCTCTCACCTCTGGACACGGGGGGGGGCAGAAAAAGGTGGCATAAGTCAAAGAAAAATCACTTCTGTTTTAAATTAGGATATAGAAAATAGCATATAAAACATATATTCCCTTAAATTATTTAAATAAACTCATTTTATATATCACTGTCAAGAGGTACCTTTTTTTTTACACGTTTATTTTAAAAGTACTGCTGGTGGTTCTGAAATTGTTCTCAAATCTGAGTACAATATACTTTGTGTCTGCATAATATTTTTAATTCTTCAGAATAGGTTACAATGCAATGCTGTAACTCCTCTTTTTTCCTGTTTTCTCCACATTCCACATAGTACGATCTGAAATTCCTTTTTTCTCCTTTTTTTAAGCACAAAGGAAAAAAAAAGTCATATTGACATAAAGTTTTTTTTCACACAAAACAAGCAAATGTGTCATTAAATCTGCTCTATATGCAACAACCACGACGAACAGCACGCTTATTTTTTTTCTTTATCACAGAAGAATTACGTTTAAAACAATGCAAGCTGACAGACAAAAAAGGAACTTTTTATTATTATTTTTGAAGATACTGTGTTGTGACAGCTCCATTGTTGCCGATGCACACATTTAAACATACTTGCACAAAGACATTGCTGGAACTAGAAAGAGAGAAACTGCCATAGTGGCGCAAATAGCTGCGGGTTTTTGACCCCATTGGAGCAACAAAAATAAAATAAAATCAAAATAGTCTTAACCTTGATTTTGGAGACCGTGAACTTCACACGAGTTTCTCCTCAGACCTGTGTAAGAGTGCAATAGTCAGATTTAACCCCCCAGTCCCCCTTTAATACTGAGTGTATGCTACGGTTTGACATCTATTTCTCATCCTATCAAAATAAAATACACAGAAAAATCAACTCCAAAATAAAAACCAAACATCAACAGAACCGTTTTATAGCGTCCCAGCTCAGCTCAACTCAACTCAGTTTTTTTTCTTCCTCCTACAAAGTGAGTGATTTACATGTCAATGGTCTCACCAACAAAAATAAAAGTGACGGAAATATTTGCAGTATATATAGACAAAAAAAATCCATTCTGTTCATATAGATGTTTTCTGAGATCCAAATAAGACACGTGGAGGCCTGGTGGTTAAAATAAAAAATAAAAAAAATCTAAATAAACCAGAAGGATACAATCGCGATGTGGGAGATTTTTTTTTTTTAGAGTTTATCATTTGTTCAATGTTAATGAGCCCCAAAAACTGTACAGTTCTTGTTAGAAAAAAAACAACAAACATTTGTTTTCCATAAATATCATTTAAGCTTCAGAACTCATACCCATAATTAAATTACAAATCGATAAATATGGCATCATGGATAGGTATTTACAACGGTATTAACAAAAGGCAGCGGTATATTCAGAACGGTAACAATCGTAAGCACATTTTTCTCCACCTGAAAAAACGGACGTTAGTGACAGTAACAGATTCGACCCCATCAAACAAGGAAATTACATTCACGAGTATAATATTTATGTAGGTTTTTTTTTCCTCTCATCATCCTCATCCTCATTTCTTCTTCATCTGTGTTCAAGTTCATGACAAAGACTTTGGCACGTTTCTGAAGTTCCAACAATCAATTGAAGAGGCGACAGTGGCTACGTCACCGTCATATATAAAACAGCACGGAATAAATCTGCTTCACTTTTTTGTTAAAAATTCCACCTTTTTTTTAAATAAAAATTTGAGAAAATACATAAAAGGAAAAAATAAACGATTTTTTTCTGAAAACTGAAAAGATAAAAAAGGACATTTATTTCTTTATACGCTTGTCTGTTGACTTGTGTGTTTTTCTTTTTTTTTTAATTCGACAAACTCGTGGAATCAGAGTCAATTTTTTTTTTTAGTAGAATCCTGAGAACGGACGTGGCCTGCGTTCTGCTGGCTGTTTGTGTCCTCTCCTGTCGGTTGTTGTTGTTGTTGTTGTCCTAATCCAACACTGTGTGTGTGTGTGTTGGAGTGTGTGTGTGTGTGTGTGTGTGTGTGTGTTGAATGAAACAGGGATATTTATTTATTTTATTTATTACTATTTAAAACTGTCTCTGTCTCATCCTCGTGTGTCCTCGACCCCCGTGGTCCACATGGGGGGGAAGGAGGAGGAGGAGGATGGAGGAGGATGGAGTGGAGGGATAGGGATGCATTTTTGGGTCGTTCTCTCCTCCTGGTTCTCAAACGTACCATTCATTAAAGTTTGGTGCCAGTCCTTCGCTGTGGCCGGACGTGTTTTGCACGACCGACGGCGGCGTTTTCGTCGGGTCGTCGCTGTTGCCCGAGACCAGAACTGGCGGTGTGGACGACTCGTAACCAGAACTTGCAGCCGGGGAGGACTCGGATCCTTGAGTCTCGTGTACCTGGGGTGGAACAGAGAACAGATAAATGAAGGGTCAGAACCCGAACCTGGGATTAAATCACTGCTTTGGATTCCATATATGAGTGTATGGAGTGTTACGTAAAGTATTACGCAAGAAAAAATGAGTGTAACGTTGTAGTATTGCAAGGCAGTGCTGCTGACTGGTGTATGAATGTGTGTGTGTGTGTGTGTGTGTGTGTGTGTGTGTGTGTGTGTGTGTGTTTAAGCAGTAATGAAGACGTTAATTACCTTCATGTGTTTCCTGAGAGAGCTGGGGTGTGTGTAGGACTTGTCGCACACTTTGCAGATGTATGGCTTGTCTGATGTGTGCACATGCATGTGCTTTTTCCTGTCGCTGCTGTTGGCGAAGCGTCTGTCACAGCCATCAAATTCACACTTAAACGGCTTCTCACCTGCAGGATTAAACACACACACACACACACGTCGTGAATCAACGGCCCCGTGAGCAAAAAAAAAAAAAACAGCACCCCCTCCCACGAAAAAATAAATTACACTCGATATCAGCCCTGAAATAAAAAACACTGCGGCCCTAAATGATCTGAGGTCTGTAGTAGTAACCCACTTTTCGCAGTCCCACCACCACTACTCGTAGTACTACTACTGCTACACTACACACCACTCACTGCCAGGCTTTATTTATTCAGCAGGCCTGATCCGTCTCACTGCAGCTCTGCGTGACTTTTGTAAACAGTGAATCAACAGATTATTTCTGAACTTTGCAGAGAGCAACTCAACGCTGCAAAAGAAGGGGACTCCAAACGCACCACAGACTAAATAATTGTAATTATGCACAACCCACCCCCCACCCCCCACTAAACAGCAGGAGTTCCCAGCCTCTCCCCCCTCCCTCCCTCCTTATTACGATGCACAAATGCTAAAATGCAAATTCCCACCAACTGTGGCAAGTGAGAAAAGTGTCACTTTGTAAATTAAACACAAATAACTTTTTAACACTGAGCTCCAGAAATCACCACAACAGCAGTTGCTGAAAAAACAACAATATTTTTCTCACTAAAAAAGAGGTGGGGGTTGTATATACATGTAGAATATTTTTGAATTAGTGCAGAAAAGTGATAAAAATGTGCAGGGTTAAAGGGAATCAAGGGGAAATAAATGTAATATTTATAGGCTGAAGTTTCAGAGTGGCTCTAAAAGTACTAATCTAAACTAACACAGTGAAACCCTTTGGGAAGTAGAGTTGGAAACAATGGCTGAGACTTTTTTTTCCTCCTTCTTAAATCAATGTCCCCAAAGTATTTCTTCAAACAAAACTCCATTCTGCAGTTACCTACCTGTATGTGTTCTTTTGTGTATTTTCAAATTTTCCGATCTGGCAAATATTTTCCCACATCCAGGGAAAGGACAGGGGAAAGGTTTCTCGCCCGTGTGGACTCTGATGTGGTTGACGAGTTTGTACTTGGCCTTAAAGGATTTGCCTTCCCTCGGACAGTCCTCCCAGAAGCAGATGTGGTTGGTCTGCTCCGGGCCGCCGACGTGCTCCATGGACACATGAGTGACCATCTCGTGCATGGTGCTGAAAGTCCTGTCGCAAGTCTTTTTGGGTCTGTTCATCTGGTTCTCCTCAATCCATTTGCATGACAGTTCTTGTTTAATGGGTTGCCTCATGTATCTAAAGAAGGCCCCCGGACCGTGGTGTGTCGGCACATTCATTCCCATGTTCATATTAATAGGGTGGTTGTAGTTGTGCAGCTGAGTCCCGTAGGGGTCCGTCCTGGGGCTGGCCACCGGGCGATACGGGTCGGGTCTTCCGAAAATGTCCCCGCGTAAGCCCAAATGCATTTGGCTGTTGACAACGTGTCCACTCGGCGAACCGTGGCTCACCCCCTGGTCGTGGAGTCCAGGAAATAACAGATGCCCGGGGTTCTCGGGGATCCCCGGCGGCCCGTGGAGACCCCCGGCCGAAGCCGCAAAGATCCCGTGCTGCGCGCTGGGCGCCGCGGTCTCTCCGACGCCCCGGTTCCGGAAAAGAAAGTCCCGCGTTGAGTTGAAGGCTCCCCCTCCGTACGAGCCCACCTGCCCGCCGTGAGAGTGTCCCAGCGCGGCTGCATAACCGGAGGCTTGCGGGGTGAACGCTGACGTCTGGCTGGAGGCGATGTCGTGCGCCACGGGGCTGATTTTGAAAGCCGCAGAGTGAGAGGAATCACCGAAGGGGTTCAGTCCCAGACTCGGGTCTCTGTTCCCGATGTCGTGATGCCTGGGTGTCCCGAAGCCCCCCACTCCCAAGGATGCAAACTGCGGACCGCTATCAAGCAGCATAGTCATGAGCTTGAAGCAAACTTCTGGGAGACGGGGAAGAAAAACACAAAAACAAAATTAAAATCCAGTTTAGCGGAGCGCACGAGCTGCAGCCACCGCGCAGATTTTCTTTTTGTTACCACGCTTTCGCAGAAAAAAAAAATCCTAAAATAAAAAGAAAAATCAAGCCAAGCCAAACGGGGAAAATCCTGTGCGAAGTGGGATGGGAGGAAAAAAAAACTCCCGTGGACTGCGATCCGTGAGAAAGAGGCTCAAACTTCCCCCCCTTTCCAGGCGGATGATGTCCTTGGACTGATAAAGTCAATCACTCACTCCCTGAACATAAATGAACTCGGGAGGCAGTGCCACGGCAGCCAATCAGCGCTCGGCTACCCCCGTGACACGTGACCGCGGAGGAGGGCGTCAATTGGCTGGATTTCTGGTGATTGGCAGCGTGGGCTATTGAAGATGGCAGCTCGTCTCAATTGGTTTCATTTGATTGGCTCGTTGCGGGCTTTATTCTGCAGGTATAACAGCGGCTCCGCGGAGCGCAGAAAAAGTCCGGGACTTGTTGTTATGTGCGGCGCATGACTTATGCAGCTGTTTCTGATTTATGCATGGGCAAAAAACTCAACTCAACACGGTTATAGATGGAGAACCCGCACATATATAATATCTATGGACTTTCATAGAGAGACGTGGGGGCAGAGGAGAGTGGGGGGCGAGGGGTTCTCAGATTTTGCAGAAAACAGTCCGATGTGACTTGTTGGAAGTTGAAATTAACTTTAGAATGTTGTTTAAGACGTTAATATTTATTTTCTGCTCTATCTATCTATCTATCTATCTATCTATCTATCTATCTATCTATCTATCTATCTATCTATCTATCTATCTATCTATCTATCTATCTATCTATCTATCTATCTATCGAATGATCAATTCTACAGATATCTACAGAAAAAAAAAGTTTTTACGCATTTGGCACACCTCCCAAATGTGCTTTTTCTTGATGCCGCTTAAAAGAGAAGACTTTTTTTCTCTCTCTCTCTCTCTCGCATAGCCCTCAGAGGCGTTTCCAGATATAAAAGAGTGAAAGAAAGATGACAGTTATTGTAAAATTCTGAATTTCTCCCCCTTCTTTTTTTTTCAGCCCCACCAAAAATTTCGTGCCATTGAGCAAAGTTTCACAGGCTGCCGCTGACTCGCTGCAGGACACATAAAATCTGATCAAGTTCAGAGACGCGCTGCGTGAGTGCTTCAAGCGGCGCTTTTTAACTGCGAGCCTTTCACGTCCTTCACGTCCCCCTCTCTCTTCCCTCTTCTCTCTCTCTCTCTCTCTCCCCCTGTCCCAGGAAGGAGCTCATATTCTTTATTTTAGGGGATCTGGACCCCCCCTTTACTTAAAAAGAAGAAAAAAAAAACTTCAAATCAGTTCATTTTTGCTTTAACCCTCGTCCCACAGCACTCACTCCCAGATCATTTCCTCCCGAATGTTGAAAAGGTGAGTTTTCTGACTTATTTTTGGAGAAAATGCTACAAAGAAGCGTCGAGGCTCGGGCCCTTGTGAGTTTGTGCATGCCACCGCAGTTGGTGCAAAAAAAAAAAAATCTAACTTTTTATTTTTATTTAGTCTGTGCAGTTTGCAGTGGGATTTATCGTTTTCCTGAAGGAAAAACCACGGACTCTGTGCGCACAGGCCTGTCTGTTACTCATAGGGTAATATAGCTGTAGCAGGGACCTGCATACCTTTTTTACGGCCTGTCTGCACAGGCACTCACTGCAACACTTGCGCTTTTGGTGCAAAACTGTGGGCGCAGAATATTTTTTTGCATATCATTTTTTTAAAATTAAATCGCTATATGTTGCACTACGCAGAAAGAAACGCCCCCAACTCTCCGACACACACACACACACACACACACACACACACACACACACACACACACACACTGAGCACAGTTGGCTTTTGCACAGAGGGCAGATTTATGGAGACCTTTGTGAACCCGCACAAGTGACAAGCGGCCTATTAAGTTTCCCCCCATATTCCCTCCATATTTTATTGGCTTGTTGAAACGTGAACGCACCATACACCACTTCACGTTATATGTGCCGTGTGCTCACAGGGTCATTTTAGACTCACTGCCACCGTGACATTTTGGAAACAAACAAACTAAACTGAAGTGGAAAAAGAAAATCCCTGGCTTTGTTGAGATGAGTCAGAGATATTCGTGAAGGGCAGAGGAAGCAGCAGAGACGCTGCTGAGCTCAAGCTGAGAAAAAAGGGGGCAAACATGTCATCAGGCTAATGCAGAACAACTGTTGCTGAGACTTACAAGGAACTTCAGTGCACAGGTGGACCTGTGATCAAGTCTGTTGTCCCTTCTTTTCTTTTTTTTTTTTTTTTTGCAAACATCAAGGATTCCAGAATTCCCAATCCATTAGGTGGGATGACATCCGGCTGCTTGATACAGTCTTTTTTCCAAATTTTTTCTCTTTATTCTGACTAAACATAGGCTTTGCCGTGTCATTAAATAATTCAACCTTACTCCTGGACCTATATGTGTCCTCCTAATATTATTTTTACTCACTAATATACTTTTACTTGTTCACCCCTTCAATTAGAACATGTTCACCTTAAAGCATTGTCTTTGCCTGTATGCATATGGACCATCTTCTTTTTTCTCATCCTTCACAGACACAAAAAAAAAATCTTTATTCTTAATATGCACCCCCAAGGCCTCCCCCTCCCACATTATATTCTGCAGAGCTGCAGTATATGTATAATGTACTTATCTCTGCTGGGATTACCTCACTGAGCGTTGGGATTGCCCATTGGTTCGTACATAACCTTGTTCAGACTGAGCATGCGCGTCACCTTAAAATATCTCAATATTGTTGTGTACATACCTCTGTGACAGTAAGGCTCCTGCTGCTGGAATACAGAGGAGAGCAAAACCACCAGGCAACATGGTAAACAGCTCATATTTATAACTTTATCTGTTAGTCAGCAGTTGTGAAGTTTAGCCGTAGAGCACAGTCTGATAAATGGCTTCAGTTTCAGAGGGAACACTCGGCCACAGACACTGTTTGGATTTGTTGTTTATTTATTGCTAATTTTTTTCCTCAATAAAAGATGAACAAACTATTCATGTGTTCTGGCCTGCTCTCTGGTTTTGACTGGACGGGCCGCATGTGCTGAAACCCTTTTTTTTGAACTGAAAATATATTTATGGTCAGCGTACCACCATCTCCTTTACCTTACAGCCTCTCAACCAAAACCCATATGAATTGTTTTCATGCATTGAACATTTTATTCTATGTTTGCTTTATGAAAAAGTCAATTTCCCTCACGGCACAAACATTAAATATATTTTTTTCATGCAGAATAATCAAGCAAATTCTCTGCAATTGAACCCAGGCTGTAACTCTTACAGAGTTAAATGTTACATTTTAACAATTTATCCATTTTATTCCAGATTATGCATTAATTTCAATATTGCCTTTTGTTAAATATAGTTAATAAAAACAGTCCTGGTTGAAACGCGGATTATATTTTGTCCTTTTTGTTCTTTTAGGAGACGCATGTTGTTGCTACATTGTATTGTTGTTATCTGGGGTTATTCTTAGACCTTGGTTTGGTTTTTTACTATTATGTTGTCTGATCAGATGGTTGTGGATTTTATACCATGGATATGGTGATATAGGTGGGCTGGTGGAATGAGAACTTTGACGATCTGATGCAGAACTTCATGTTGCAGCCAGTGTGCTTGTGTGCAGTGGATTTCTCAGCCATTGTCACAGAACTGCTCTGTCATCCTCCATGTGCTGCAGAGTCAGATTACGTTGATATAATCTTTACAGCTCGTTGTTTCTGTGTCATATATCACATGTATTTTCGGAGCAGAATTGCAGTGAGTGACTGTATTTGTGGTATAATTCCGTGTACTTGTGGGTTTTACTACTTACTGGTTTCTGGTATCTGCAAAGGGAAACTTCTCATAGCTGTTAATTTTTTCTCTGGTACTGCCATCCCAGATGTGACAGTGTCACTACACTCAAAATCTTTCTTAACCCATACTTTCCTAATAGTATTTGCAGTATGTGTGCAAAAAGTGTGCTCAAGGTGTGGCTTGGGGGCCAATTTTGGACCCTGACTTGGTTTTAATGTAGCCTCAGACTTTGGGCTGTGTGTATGCTGTAAGTCATCTCTACAATGACAGCTACTATTTTATCGATACGGATTTTGGCATTTTTAGTTAAAAAAAAATCCTTAATTCTACCATTTTGCTAGGTCTATTTCAATTGGAATTTCTCTATTTTCCTCTTGTTTTGCTTATTGTTAAATATTTACGTTCAAGTAACTTGTGGAATTTTAGCAATTTTGAAACCATGAGTCATTGATGTAAAAAATCAACACACACGCATACACACACACACACACACACACTGAGCTATACACACCAAGATGGAATGAGCGATACATTCAGAGACCTGTGATACTTCATAACAACAATTGTTATTATCACTAAATTTTTTAACGTTTCTGAGTCATCATTTGTCATTGACGAAAGGAAAAATGTTTTCTCAACAACACTCCATGATTTACAATATTTTCAATACTTCAATAATACTACAATATTTTCAGCATTTTCAATTTTTTTTACTCATCACACTTTTTTTTTTTACTTTTTTTATTTTGTGATAAAAAAGTGTGTTCAGTGAGTCTGACTTCTGGGTCAAACAACTAAACCAAGGACAATGTTAAATAAGTGAAATAGCTGTTGAAACGTGGTAGAAATTTCTGTCTAAAGTAAACTACTCAATATTTCTCATTATGCTGGATATGTTGAACAATACAGAAATAATAAAAAAAAAACTAAAGGAAAACTTTCTAAGCCTAAAAAAAGTTGATATTATATTTATGGTTTCCAAAATAATTATTATCTAATTTGTTTAACAATTTACAGATGTAGTCCTTTTTTTATCTTTAGTAAAAAAAAAATAGAAGAGATTTGAGAATATATTTTAGTGTATGTAACAAAATTATGCAGTATCTTCTGAAAGCAGGCCTTAACCACGTAAAACCATGTTTAAATTAATTTTTTTCTCATTTTATATGTTGTTTTATACCTGACTTGAACTATAACCAGTGGTTTTCGACTCTTTTCTGTTTCTGAATGACAGATTGGAAACTTCTCCTTTCTTTGTCCTTCACTCCTCAATCATTATCGGAAACGCATCGGGTTAAAGGTTGACAAACATGAGCGTCCATTACAATCATGACAGAATGATGCGGGCTCTGGGTCTGTCTGCTATTTTGCGGCACTTAGTGTCAAGTGGGCCCCCAATGCTTTTGTCTCAGTCCAGGATCCAGTGCTGGTGACGTCACATAACAATAATGGAATAGAAAAAAAACTCTTTTATTAGAAGAAAAAGTCGGGGAGGGGGCAGTCTATGTCATTGGGGAAATGGAAGAATCTGATTTAAATGTATTTGGTCTCTAAAAATGTCGACCCTCGTATCTAGAGTTCAATCCAAGCTGCGGATGAATGAGTTAATTTAATGTTGGTCTTGTTAGAGGACGGCAGCAGGAAGAGACAGGAGTCGGAGCTTCTGTCCTCACAGAACCTTAAAGTAAGAAAAGTTGATGCGAGTTTCCTGGGAACACAACCAGCCAATCCTGGGCGCTTTGTCACGTTTCATCATTTCCATTTTACGCAAGCAGAGCACTTTTGATGATTTTTTACATATTTATTTATTTATTTATTTTTGGCTTCTCAAGGAAAGAGGCTCCACGTATAGAAATGGATCACACAGGGCTCAGGGGGTAAAACAGTACAGAATGTTCTGTGGTTATGTCCCAGAAGACACCGCGGGTCGAGAATTGACTTAAATTATTATTTTTTTATCCTCCACTAGGGCGATGGTGAATTTTTCTTATGGTTGCTACAAAACTAGGCAACAGGATGTGTTGATGATTTTTTTTAAAAAATATTTATTTTTACAGTGTTCACAATTTCTTGATGTTATTTTAATATAATTGCATCTAAACGCATTTCATCCATTTATTTTACGTATGAAACAACTTTAAAGTCCAACTCAAAATGTCCAGTCTTGACGGTGATTGGCCTGGACACGGTCTCTTCTCTCCAAAACCAGCATCAGAACAAATGCTTTTTGGTGATGAAAATAAAGACCTGACATGGCAGCCATTATTGTTGTGTGTATTTTAGATTATTTTTTTAAACTAAATTCTGGAATTAACACCGCATTCGTGGACTTTCTCGCACTTCTCTGCGTCGGTCCTGTGCAGGGATTTGGTATTTGGCACATGGAGTGGAATAAGCCGCAATATTTGGGAGCATCGCGGCACATTTCAAAGCATTTTCTGTGCGTTATTTGAAAAACGGAGTCGTGCAGCGAACGCCTGCGTGTCCCTTTTAAAACGAACCCAGCGCCTGTCAATCACGGCGCATTCCAGCCAATCCCAAAGCTCCCTTTTTAAAAGCAGGTTTGCCTGCTGTGCTTTTATTTTGCACCGTGGCCTGTTTCGAAGCATTTTTTACTACCACGGTTATTGCCACAAATCAAGAGGGCAAAGTGAACGGCATGGGACTCACATCAGCTCTCACCAAATTGAATCTGGTTCCTGCTCCTGCGACCTTCACGGCCAAGAATTTCACTTGCAGATGATGGTGATGATGATGTAGCCTGCAAGAAGGGGGAACATGGAGACAGAAATTCTAGGTGTGTCCTGATTGTGGAAGAGGTTGATTTTGCAAACTCACAGCCAAACTCACAACATAACATGACAAGCCTTCCGAGGTTTAGTGGCTGCCCTCTCTCTTGTGTCAACCCTGGGGAGAGCAATACTGAACCCAGCGTGGTGCTGCCACCTTTGGCAGGAGAGCACATGGGGCACCCCACTGCTAGTTCCTTAAAACTCTGCCCCTCTCACAATTTGCGAGACTACCTCGAGACGAGGTCCAGTGCATATGTTGACCACTCGGTTCCCCATTTTTCAGACTCTGGATACCCCAGCCACCGGCTAGAGCACAGCCCTAGGGGCATTATCATTGGAGCCAATCTCTCTGGAGCCGGCATGCCACCCGTCACTGACCAACTGGCATCAAGACCCAACCAACATGGCGGGATTGGAAGGTACCGTGACTTCCATGGCTGCAGGGACAGCAGGAGCCACGCTTTTTTCACCAGTTACCAGGAGCAGGCCCACGCCTCCACCGACGTATCCAGAGAACTGGGCGGCCAGATGATGCTGGGGTTACCTGGCGACTTCCTCACCCGGGCTCACCCTTACGGCCAAGGGATCAGCCCCAAGGGGAACAGCCAGCAGCTGGTCACGCAGTTCCTGGGTCTGTACAAGCCCCTGAACATGGCTCTGCAGAGAGGCGCGGGCGGAGGCGACGCGTTCCTCAGGTGCCCCAGACAGACAGTGAAGCACGAGCTGGTGTGCAAGTGGAGTGACGGCCCCGAGGGGGTTGGGAAGATGTCCTGCTCCAGAGCCTTCGGCACCATGTATGAACTTGTCAGCCATGTGACAGTGGAGCACGTCGGAGGACCGGAGCACTCCGAGTACGTGTGCCACTGGGAGAACTGCGCGCGGGACAGGAAGCCGTTCAAAGCCAAATACAAGCTGGTCAACCACGTCAGGGTTCACACGGGGGAGAAGCCCTTTCCCTGTCCCTTCCACGGCTGCGAGAAGGTGTTTGCGAGGTCCGAAAATCTAAAGATCCACAAGAGGACTCACACAGGTCAGTGTCCCGGAACTTTTTTATTAATTCAACTAATTTTTATTATAACAACTATTACTACTACTACTATTATTATTAATGTCACCAGATTATTGTATTTATATATTGTTATTCTCGTATATCATTAATTGATAAACACCGATGATGCGTTCACGGTCGCGTCCCATCTCCGTCATTGTTTGCTTCTTGCCGGGCTCCACGCAGGAACCTGCAGCGCAGGTCCTCAGCACAGTCCTGTAGGCCCAGCGTTTTTTTTTTCCGGGGGTGCCTCTCCCACTTCTTCATAAAAAAAAAAAATAAAATAAATGCCAGGACACCGGAGAGCTGTGACGTAGACATGACGCACTGCCTCTCTCCCTCTCTCCCTGTCTCTCTACCTCCCAGGGACTCTGCCTCCCTCCTGCACAGCAGTGACACAGGCCCTGAATGAGGAGGAAAAAATAAAAAAAAAAAATAAAAAAAAACAAAATAAAAAATCAGTCCAGTAAAGGACGGAGAAATAATGTCATCTCTGTCCGTATCTATTAGCTGTAGATGAATGTTTTACTCTGTATAATAAGGAATAGCGTCCCAACAACTCACTCAAACTATTTATCTATATTAATTTTATTCCCATTGATCTGTTTTTGGAACAATTTTCTTACTTATTTAATTTTTTTTATCAACTGAAGTTCAATCTAACTGCTGCTTTGGAAAATAAACAAACAAACAAACAAACAAATAAATAAAAAAGGGAGTGGCCCTCAGGCACAAAGAGCGCGTGTGACACAACTGACTGTAATTTTTTTGTGCTTTTTATTAATTAATTAAAAACAACAACAAACACAGATAATAGCTGCAGTTGTGGATATATATATATATATATACACAGTATATATATATATATATATATATAAATGTATATATATATATATGTATAATGGGGATGGGGCCGACCTGTAGCAGGAAACAAGGAAAGATATATTTTTTTGTGATTTATTGATTCGTTGAGTGCGTAAATCCCCCACAATCCTCCCAGTCACATCAAATTAAGCCAATAAACGCACTGGTCGCTGGATCATCTTAATCTTTCATAGGTTTATCAATAATATTAACTTGTTGCAGTCCAAAAAAAGTTTCTTATTTTCTTATATCTTTCGTTTATTCAACCATGATTTTTTTACTGATGACGATGGGAAAAGTAGTGTTGTTTAATCCAAAGATAAACAGAGGTTTAACGTTGGATTAAAATACGTAACATGGAGAAACATAAACCATTACAAGTCTCGTGATCAGGAAGTTTTTTCCACCATGATCTTCAGCCTGTATGATGATCTAGTGATGATAAATCTCTGCAACCAGAAAAAGTCTCCAACACTGGTTCTAAATTATTATTTTACAGCCATTTAATATGTTTTTGCTTCTGTTTTTGGTTAAAATTGAGATTTAAGAAGAACAACCAGGTTAGATAGAGGGCGCTTTTGGGAGAGATCTTTAATTCTGATCCATAAATGTGACTTTTCCTCTTCTTCGTCCTTCCGTCCTTCCTCTCCTCAGGTGAGAAACCCTTCAGGTGTGAGTTCGAGGGCTGCAACCGCAGGTTCGCCAACAGCAGCGACAGGAAGAAGCACTCGCACGTTCACTCCAGCGACAAACCCTACACCTGCAAGGTGAGGGGCTGCGACAAGTGCTACACCCACCCGAGCTCCCTCAGGAAGCACATGAAGCTGCACTGCACCAGCACCAAGACGCACAAGACGCACTCCGAACCCAGTCCCGCCATCGAGGAGAGCCGCGTCGAGTCCAGGCCGACCCGGGTCGACCCGGAGGTGGCCCATATGAGCCCCTCCAACTCCGATGTCCCCCTGTCCCCTGAGATCCGAGAGCAGTCGACCCCGAGGACACGCTTCCACCACTCTTATGAGAACAACAACTTCAGGGCAACGCAGCAACAGCAGCAGCACCACCACCAGCATCAGAATCATCTTCAGCATCACCATCATCCTCAGCAGCAGCAGCAGCAGCCCCTGCTGGACCCTCTGCTGCTGCAGAGAGGCAGCTACAGGTCCCAGTCCTCCCAGTCCTCCCAGTCCTACCACTGCGCCCAGACGGCGCACAGCTTCGGCCAAAGCTCCAGGACTTTCCCTTCCACCTCTCACTTCCAGAAGAGCCTGGTGAACGGATGGTACACCTGTCACAGCGGCGTGGACTCTTTCCCACCAAAGCAGTGTCACAACATCCCGTCTCTCTGAGTCCTTGAACGCACCCCGTGATGGCCTTATAGACCTCATTATCACCTGAACGTCTCAGCTCTTACCTCTGTTGTGCTCCCCGTATTTTGCGACCCCTGCTATCAAATATGTGTGACATTAATGGAGTTATACAGTATATTGACTCTTTTTCCTCCTATTTTCCAAATACTTTATTCGTTGTTGTTGGTGTTACTGTTGTTGCTGTTGTTGTTTTTAAGCCTGTTTTGCCTTAGAATCATCAAAAAAGTGCGTGCGCGTGATGGTTGACTGTGCTGTTATAAAGTTATATCTAAAACAAGCGACAAAAGATTTGTTTTATATAAACATATATATAAAAAAATCTGCCTTCTCAGTGTTTTTGGAACTTAAAAAAAAATGTCAAAGTCTTAATGAATGTAACCAGAGCGCAGGGCTCATCGTGAATGTAAAGACATATAGATGTAATGTATGTACAGAGGTATCACTCCAGTCCAGTCTCTCTGTCTGTGGAAATAAATCTCTGCATTATCTCTCCTTCAGTCACGTGTTGAGATGCGTTCATGGGCCTGGTTCGGGACCAGTCTGTGAGTAGAACCCGCAGCGAGGCTCAGTGGCTTTTCCTTCGTCTTAATCGAATGTGTTGCCGAGCAAAGTTCGACCAAATACTCAGTACTTAAACCCAAACTCTAGCATGTGTACCTGTACTGTAAATACACAAGGCTGCTGTATAATTAATCGATTATTTTATCATTGATTAAAGTCTCTATATTCCCTTTGATCAGCCCGGTGTGTTCGGTTTCAACTAATCGACCAGGAAGGACGCACTTTTCTTATTTTGCGACCAAACCAAACTTTTTTTTGTTTACATCTGTTTCTTCTTTCTATTACCTCCCGTTATTTGCGCATTTACGTCTTTCTTGCGTCGATTCTCTGCGCAGCCAGGTGTCATATGTTTGTCACCGGGTCACGTGGCTCCTTCCTCTGCTCACATGTTTCCGTTTGATCATACATTCTGTTATTTTACATAGTCTCTCCCTCACCCTGGATGCGCTGCAAACAAAAGGGAAAACGGTGTTTTAACCCGAGGTCCTCACTTGTACAGAGAGCAGAATATATTTATATATATATATGTTCCACTAATATACAGACTTGACACATGGACACCTGGCTGTTTTACTGGGTCCAGGTTCCTTATTTAAGGATGTATTTACAATAAATCTAAGACTAAAAGAAAAAGAGGTTAAATATTTGTCAAAAATATGTATATATATATATGTGAAGGTATAGGGAATCCTGAACTTTAAATGAATCTAAATTAACATATATTTTAAAATGAATCCTTTTTTTTTGCTTTAAAATTTTTCCATTTTAACGCAATGGATCCATAAACTAGAATGAAATTTTTACGTATTTTATTATTTAAAAAGCTCTAGCTCGTCAATAATATAAAATAAAAACAACAATAAACAATGATGAAATATTCTTTCAACCTTTATTTACAACTTATACATTGCTGTTTTTACAATTCTGTAATAAAAATATATGAATTTTGTAGTTTTTTTTTAAAAAAAAAGATAAATATCAACAGTTGAGTCAGGGCCGGATTGCCCCTCCAGTGGGGTCTACTACGGCCCTCGGACCTTAACTTTGGTACCAAAAGGCTTAAAATATCTTGTGTTACTGTCATAATTTCAGCAGTATCATGATCTTTTCCTATTATGTGAAACGTTCCTAAAACACTATTTATTTTACTATTAAACAATACATTCTTCATATTCATGTCAAGTGTCAACTAGTTTGAATTCTGCTTCATGTTGTTATTTTTAATAATCTAGTGATGAAACTACGCTGTTGAAACTCATCCATGGTTGATTATGGTCGTGCAGCTCGTGCTCTAATTCCCACTCCTTACAAGCAACATGACGTTGAACAGGTTGGAGCTCAGGTAATCAGTGAACGCATCATGGAATATGATGTCATTCATAATCATTTATAATAATGTAATTATACACTTCCTGTCCTCAGTCAGCTGAGGGGAACGTACGGTGAGAGCTTTGTCACCGTGGAGGTCAAACTGTTTCTATCACCATTGTGATGGAGAAGGTGATGGAGATAAATCCCTCTGATCCACTGCCTCCAGTGAGGCTTCACCCTCCATTACCTGTATATATGGGTGTCAGCATTTTGTGCCATAAAACATGCAAATGATGTCTGTCATAATGGCCAGGTTTTTTTTTTCTTGGCTTCTATCAAAAGGAAACCAGGGTCAGAGTTCACGCATTTTCCATGTCTTTGAAAAAGCAGCTCAGGGTGTTTTGACAGATGACCAGCACCAGGGACGAAAGACTACATTTTCATACTCTGTACATTACTGGTACATCCAGAACGCACATTTTTTTTCCTTTTTTTAAAAAAAAAGGTTTTCCAGTGATATTTCAACTTGTTCTATATTTTTACGTGTGGTGTAATTGTTTCTAAGACGTTGCAAATCTGAGCTAAACTTGTTTTTGTTGCTTTGTTTGTGCTTCTGGTGATACTTAAGGGAAAATCCAATATTTTGGAGAATACAATCTGCAAGTCCCTGCTGAATTTAGCCATAATTAATTTAAGTTCCATTCCTTTTTTTGTCGTCTATTTGTTTCAAGTTTCAGGGCTGGTTTTATATTTCACTGGCACCAGAATGTTTGCTGTTTTTTTTTTTCTCTATTTTTTCTTCTTTTGAACAAGTATTTTTTTTTTTGTTTGTTTTTTTGCTCTGTGTGCACTGGAAATTATCTTTAGGGAAAATTTTTAATAGATATGTGAAAGAATTTTTAAATATCAGAATATTTTTAATGAGTTAAATTTGGTTTAGACTTTGTATTTCAAGGGATAACTTTATCTGCAAGATTCAGTGCAGATTTTCTGTCCCTTTTCGTGAACTTTCCTACTGAAACTTATTTATTTTTGCAGTAAATATTATTTTTTTTATATTTTCAGTAGATGTACATGATGTAGTGTACATGAGACGAGACTCTTTTCTTGGGAATTGAATATTTAGACAACGGATCTTAACAAGTACCTCTATTTTTTTACATTTTGTACAAAACTACATGGTAAAAGCAGTTTGATAAGAACAGAAAGTGGAATTATGACATGACGATGAATGAATATGAATCTACTTGATCCTTTTTCTTCTCATAGTTGCAGGAGAAAAACAACGCTTGGACAGAGTTTTTCCAGATTTACGGCAGGATGATTCTTCTAATCAAACTAATCGGATTTTAATCCCGATCTTTACACGTGTACATATGCACATACACTATCGTACGATATGTCGCCCTTATGTCCGTTGGACACAATATGATATTTAATCTGCTCAAAGAAGGCTACGTACGGAAATCCAGCTGCATGTGGAGGATAGCGGCCGTGAATATCTGAGTCCAGGGCTTATGAAGCCCTTGTTGTGTAGTTGGTCCAAGCTGAGATAATATTCTATAATCTCTGAACCCTGCCACGCCCTTCCCCCAGTAACCACCAGTGATCAGACCCAGTTTGCCACTTGCACTCTGCCGCCATCTTTACTCTTTCGCTCTCTGCCTAGCAACAAGCACAGGCACCATTTTGGAAGAGGCGACGTACAGTGTGTAGACACGTTTAATGTAAATAAGTTCATTTTTACGGTTGGATCCAGAGGATATTCATCTCCGCCCTTCCCTGCCCCAGCCCCCCCACCCCCTTCTGCTGGTCGCTGTTATGCCATACTTGTGTGGAACTCCAGCTGTGTACCAGGGGGTGTGCTGATGCTGCTGATGCTGCTGCTGCTGCTGCTGCTTTGTCACACCAGCTCTTTGGTTTTTATGCATCATCATAACCATGTGTGACATCTTGCGTAACTCTCATACTTTCAGTTAAAACACTCGGCTCCACGGCTGGAGACCCCTCGTATCAGTATCGCCTCCAACCGTCCAAGTATGATTTTAAGTGAGTTTCTGTTTTTTTTTACTCCTTCAATCTCCACAGGTCAGGCCAGTAGAGCTGCTCCAACTTTTTTTTTTTAAATCCACACCCCCCCTCTTTTTTTCTTTTTTAAATACAGGTCCTCTGATTCTCTCTCATCTATCTGTATCCCTGCAGCTCCTGCCTATCTCCACCCTCTGTGGCTCCTCCATGATGACTGCCTAATCTCTGCCATATAGTGCCACAGTAAGTAGGCGTCTTCCGCCAGATTCTCTTCCAGACGTGCATGGACCTGACTCACTTATCTGTTTTTTTTTTTTCTGTCTTTTTTTTTCTCACCACGCTGCCATCTTTCTCTCCTTAGAAATTGGGAATCTGGATGAAGCTGCACAATTGTCCTAATTTTTCCTCCAGTTATAGAAGCGTCTGGCAAGTCATCGGCTTCATTCAGACATCACTGGTTGCACAATGAGAGCAACGGTAACAATGAAAAGAAGATTGATTTCGGAGTAAGAGATCTCATTTTTATCACCGGCTCAGATCCTGTATTTTCACTTATTCAACCAATTTCAAAATAGAGTTCTCTGTTTTTTTAAATAAAAAAATAAGATAATATGATACGATGGAAAAAACCCCCAAAACAAACGCACTGTATATTGATTTACATCCCATTCATGGACAAATAACAGACCAGTGAATACGGGTGTATATGCATGGGTAAAGAAATTTAAACCAGACTTTTGTTTCTGATTTAATCTGGACTAAAATGTCACATCAGGCCCCCGCCTGTGGCCCACTTTAACAAGTAAAGCTGATCAGGATGAAAAAAGCGAAAGAAGTAAAATATATGAAGGCTAATATATATATATATATATAAAGAAGCAGTTATCCTCTCAATAATCCTGAAACAGAAAGAAAAATTAAAGCTGTGTATTAATCCACAGTCTACCTGCCCTGTGCCTTGATTTTCTCTTTTTCTGTTCTGGTTGAGAAGAGATAACAATAAAACCCATTGTTTGTTTGACTCTAAAGAAGTCTAGGGGGGATAATAATAAATAATGTTATGTCATAAACAAACAACTATTGTAGGTAATACGCAATTCAGAAAAAGTGGTTTATTTGTCCAATTGAGTACCACATATATTCAGACATTTTATCCTCTCAAAAATAATTTTTTAAGTCAGGGATATCTTTTTAAATTGTACATGTATATCCTTTAAATTTACATTTAATTCATTCCTATAATGTTGTTTTTGAACCATGTTGATATCAACTGAGTCAACATGTCTGTTCCAATGTCTTCTAACAAAAATTGAAAGTGAAATTCTGCAGTGGAGACTGGAAAAAAACTTGACTGACGCAACGATCTGAAGTATAAATGCAAAACGAAACACGTAAAGTGTGTTTATATGTATGTTGTTGGGATGAGTCTGGACAAAACAGTTGTCCGGTCAGATGTGTCCCCGCGAGGACGGCCTTTGAGACACACAGTCATTTCTATGGTGCAACAAACGATAAGATTAAAGAAGTGAAATAAATATGTAGCGTCGCTGCTGTCACTGTGTTTTTTTTTCCTTTCACAGTAAACATTAGTAATGGAATCTGTTTCATGTCTAAGCCCTGTGTTAATTTGACAGCTTGACAATTAATAAGCTTTTAAGACACTCCATCAGAGGCAGGGCTCTTATGTAAGACAATGCAATCGTGATGATGATATGCACGTGTTTTTATGTATGTACAAACCATTGGATGATGAAGACAAACAGAGTCCCTGCCCCTGAGCTCCGTGATTTCAACAGATCGATCCCTCAGTTTCCTCATTTTCATCTTTTCTTTCTTTCTTTTTTTTGCACCAGAGCTTATCAACTGAGGCTTCACACGTGGAGCATCACTAACATAATCCTAACCCAGTAGAAGACTCTGCTGTCATTCTGTCTCCGTTGATGCAGAAACAAGCCGTGTCCACTTCCCATCTATACAATATATTCTTTTATGATAAACATCATTAATTTTCCATCTCTTTGTAAACGGTATCTATAGGATTTAACTGTGACTCTTCCACAGAGTGCAATACCATGAGAGATAAAAATTGATAGAAACAAGACAAACAGACAGACAGACAGATAGACAGTTACATAGACAGATAGACAGATAGATAGATAGATTTTTAGATTTTAAATATGGAGCTTTATTACTGGGGCAGTTGGTGGCCTGGTGGTTAAGGGAGCGGACCTGGGTCCACAAGGCCCCCGGTTCGAATCCCCCTACCGCCAAGTTACCACTGAAGTCCACTGAGCATGGCACCGTCCCCACTCACAGCTCCCCCGGGCGCTCAAAGCTGTGAACTTTGGTAATGGGTTAAATACAGAAGTCACATTTCGTTGTGTGCAGTGGTGTGAATCACAATGACAAGAGTTTGCTTTCCTTTATTGAGGTCATCCAGTCAGCAGAATAAACAAAAAACAACCAGTGTGGCTGTTGCACCCTCTGCTGACATGAATCCAAGATACCTTCATCAAAAAGTTCAAGGCTGACAGATGGATCCCTCTGGAGTTCCCTTTGACAAATTTAGAACCAAATCAACAACAAACCCAGAGTCAAAGTTTCTGTTACTGTACAAGTTGTAGCCCTGTTTTCAAAGTCCACTTCTTGAAAAAAAACCCCCGAAACTCTCAAGGTTTTTTTTGGAGGGAGCAAAAGTAGGTTGTACAGGGTGAGCCCACCTTTGAAGATCCTTCAAATCCTTCAAGCTCCAGGCCGTTGAGATGCATTGCCACCCTTTTAAGGGAATGACCATAACTTTGGTCTCTCCGCTGCTAATCCGTCCTCCAGACTCCTGTCATCAGAGATCAACCAGCCTGAGCCTTAATGTCCTCCCCTCACTGGCAAGGGCAGCTGAGAGCTTTTATGTATGTGATGTATTAGATGAATATGGTCTAATCTGCAGGTTGGAGCAGGAGTTAATGTCTTTATCTCCACCTTGGCATCTGAGCGGCTCCACCGTTTGCTATCTTGAAGAAATAATCCTGTTGCACCTAATGAAAGAACCTGTGTGCTTAATGATCCATATTTTACAGAATGCATTCAAAGCTGTAAAAAAAAAAGGCTTTGATCAAGACGCCCGTGGAGCACAATGTCTCAGATTGTACAAAATCAGTAAAGGGAGCTGGAGCGCCTGTTGTCTTTGCCGTCTCTCAAAACCATCGCGTTTCATTAGCGAGGTTTTTCATTTCTGCACAGATATCGAATGCGTTTCAGTATGATTTGTCAAATCCCTGCCGTTTGAGGTTGAACCTCAGACTGATCAGGGTCCAGGACGTTTCAAAGCGCCGAGTAATCGTCAGTGTTTAATTTTATCTGTTGCAGTATACATCGGCAAGTGACTGTGAAGTCAACATCTGAAGGAAGGACTCATCAACCACTGGAGTCCGTCATCGGTGCAACGATGCGTTCAGGCTCACTCCCTGGTATGTGGCCGTCACATTTTTTATAAGCTCGACATGTTGCTGTGTGTAGCGTGTGTGTTCAGAGCAGCACTGAAGCCCACGGGGCCACATGTTCCAGAGCTGTAAGTGAGGATCTGGAGATCGTGGCGATCTTGCAGTTAACCTCCACCGTTACAAGAACACCCCAGGGCCTAACTTTACAATGATGGATGTAGGGTGGAGGGTGGGGGGCTCGGAGGCCCCTCACACAACACCAGGAATCCCCTGTGGGCCTTTTCAATTACAGTTAGAGCAAGCGCCGCACTGTGATGATATGTTGCTTCAAGGATACGGCGTTAATGGCGAGGACAAATGTGATTCGGCGTGGTGGTGTCCCCATAGAGCGGACAGATTGAATCAGACCCGTAACACGCCGGCAGTGTTTATATCTGCAAACAGCAGAAAGGTTGGTAACTGAAGAAGAAGGTTTGATGATTCACTGGAGTTTTTTTGCCTCGTTTACCTCATTCTGAAATTAAAGAACTTATTGACGGATACAGTTTATCGTTAATCACAGACTAAAGCGAATGGAGGACCATGAGTCTCTCAGCAGCCCAGGTGGAGGATTTGAAGCAGGCACCGAGAGAGCTGGTCAGGCTCTTCATCTCCGTGATGATCAATGAGGACACCTAACCTTGTATTGGCTGTGCACTGTGATGTGGTAATGAGAGGTAGAGCATGTGTCCACGCATCAGTGTGGGTGAAACACTCACTGCATTAGACTCAGGTATGACTTTCAAAAGGAAGACGACAGAATGAATTGATTCTATCGGAGGCCAAAGGCAACGATCGATCTCCAGTATCTAATGACTCGACTCTCACAGAGACAATCAGCTTCTCTCCTCTTCTCTCCAGTATTTTACATTATCTGCTGCAAATAATATTGTATTCCTCTGCTTATGTAACTGTCCCAGTTTGGTGAAACATCAGTGCAACTGGGGTGTGTCTGTGAAATTTTAATTTGAAAGAAAAAAAAAAAAAAGGAACATATTCCCAAAGAAATACAAGGCCCCCAGGATAACAAATGCAAAATATCCACCATGTTCTTGAAGATGTTAAGATGAGACACGGGTCCATTCTTCTGAAAAACACCATCTCAGACTAAGAATATCTATTGTTTTTATCTTCTCAACTAAAGACATTTCTCATATTACCACCACCACTAATAATAAACCTCAGGAACCGCATCGACGTGACCTTCATTTGCTACGACGACTTTGACAGAAACTTTTTTCGTGATGTCATGAAATGAATCCATCAAATGAAATGTAAAAAGTTTTCAGCGACACATCAAACTTTCTCCCCCTGCTGCAGACAAATGCAGCTCATTGCAAAAAAAATCAGAAAAAGCAGAGGGGAAACTTTGATGCCTCTACATTTTCGACCCTCAGAGAAAAGCTTCATGTGCCACAGATCTGAGTTTTTTTTTTTTTTTTTCGCCATCCATTTTTACCAGGAACATAACTGAAATATTTTAATACTTCCAATGATAGCGTTGTAGTTTTTTTCCTCATCATCTACTCAACTGCAGACACTAAGTCCTGGATTTGCTCTTGTGCTCTTAATGTAAATCCTGGTAATGGGTTTAAACCCAGAGAAATCTGACGTTAAGAAACCAGTTTCTCTATAAATTTCACATTTTATGACATTTTATTCATCATTGTCTTCCTGAGTTCTAAAATTAATATCAGGTAGAAAGTTTGCATTGTGTCATATATCTCATTGCAATGTATTGTCTGTGAGAAAATCCAGTGAAATGATTCTATCTTTAAATGTTCTATGTTTAGGGGTATTTTTTTACAGACTGGTGATCAGATCCTGATGATCTGCATCAGCAGTGGTTCCTAGGACACTAGTCCCCATGTAGATCACCCAACCGATCAAAGACTCTTCTTTGATCATCTCCATTTCTTAAAAAAAAAAAAAAAAGTCCTTTGAACATTTCCAACCACTCGTGCTTTTATTTACGCACCCTATTTAGTCGACCAAGGATTTGAAAATAATTAGGCCGATCTGCACACCAGTGTGAACACGTATTATTTCTAACGGCTTAAAAACAGATCTGTAATTAAAGTTTGGAGCCCGACTCATTCTCTTATCAACTGCTGTTGTCCTCGGATCTGCTGTCAGCGGAGGATTTTCCCCTCGTTCTCCTTATTTTTTCTCACAGAAATCCCACTGACCCATATAGTGGAGCTTATTCTTGAAGCCTGAAATATAGAGTTGAAGACGCGAGGACACACATTCTATTATTAGTCCCATTTGAGGTGCACAGCATCCTTCCCTCTGCTGCTGCTGTTGTATGTGTGTGTGTGTGTGTGTGTGTGTTGAATTCCCTGAGTGAAAACATTACCATCTCATTTGGGTGAGGGTGAGAATTACCTCATGCCAGTGAGCAGTTTCATCACTGAGACGCCGAGGAGCTGAGCTGACTGTTTACACGAGCTGCGGCTGAAGGTTGTAGACACTTTTCATTTTACATCTCGGCGACATCACACGTGACAACCTGTGATGTCACCTCCCGTGAAAGGTCTCTCGCACACGGCAACGTCCCATTGATCGTCTGCACCATTTTAACAACGTCCCCGCGCCCTATCACGCCTAGACACCTGAGTGGGCGCCGATTGATAATATCAGTGGCTGCTGTTGTCATCCTGCAGGCAGAGTCCTGTGGCAGGAGGTGAGAGGGATGGAGATGAACGGAGTGAATTAATATGCACTGCTTAGATTTTTAGAGCTGATCAAAAGGCTGCAGCAGGTGATCCATGGTCCATCCAAACAAAAAACGAAAAAAAAAAAAAACTGAACCTCTCTGATTAAAACTCTGCTTTTAATTGGGTAGATGAAAGAAGCAATTAGCTGCAGTTAAGTTATTTTTTCCCCCAAGCGAGTTTGTCATCATTTATTAAAAAAGGAGGGAAATAAAAATGCATTTTAAACATTTTTCCTTTTCTTTTTTTTTCATTTTTGCAGAAGGCAAACTGCGTTATAAGAAATTCTCTCAGTAATCACATAGGTACATCAGTGAGATCTGAGTGAATCTTTTCAACGACTCTGACATGAAATCTCAGAGTTTGGACCATCGGGGTCTTTTTTTTTTTAAAGATGAATAAACTTTTATCAAACATAATCAGGGAGAGGAACATCATCTTAACAGACTTTTGCTGAATTTCCAGGGGAAACTTCATCCCTTCTTTGGCAAATACTTATATTTAAAGCTACCGTATACTCATAACTTACTTAAGTACTTACGTACTACTACAACTTTCAGTTTAGTGATGTGTGTAGTTGTCTCCAGATCAGAAGTGGGCAAACTTTTTGGCTCGTGGGCCACAATGGGGGCTGAACGTTGACACAGGGTTTGGTTCAGGAGTAGATAGAAGAGGGTTTTCATGTTAGCTAGGATAAAATACATGTAAAAGACATGTAACAAAGGGTGAAATGTTAAAAGAAATGCATTCTCTGTCTAAGGGGGATCACCAACATTTTGACAATATGGAAAAAACTTTTTGGAAATACCATAGTGACCACTGTTCTGACCATCATGATTGAACCCATTACAATATCATAGTAAGTATAACCTCAAAAAACTCAAAAAGCACAAGAACAGTACTATTCATGCCCTTTGGACTAGTTTTGTTTTTAGGTACACACCTTGGCCTGACCATGTGGGCTACCAGGTGTCTCCGGGCACCAGGTTGGTGAACCCTGCTTTATTTAATGGGGAAATGTAGGACTTGCAGGTACAAGTTAGAAGTATAAAGGTTATATAAATTGATAATTAACAAAGTTTACTGGGCCAAATTACAAAACCAAATGGGCCCTGTGTGGACCCCGAGCCGTAGTTTGTCCAAGTGTGTTCAAGAGCAACGGCAGGTGGAAGTAGGCAGCAGTATATGGTATGTAGCTGGAACCACCCAAATCACATCTCACCATATTGTGAGCCTACCTGTGGATAGTGAGCCCACAAGAAGTTATCTGGGTGGGGACGGTGCTATGGTCAGAGCTCCTCAGTGGCAACCTGGAAGTTGGTGGATACAAACCTGGAGCCCAACGCAGCAGTGGTGGGTTAGCGGTTAAGGAAGCAGACTTGAGTCCATAAGGCTTAAGGTTTGAATCCACCAACTTCCAGGTTGCCACTGAGGAGCTCTGAGCATAGCACCGTCCCCACCCAGATAACTTCTTGTGGGCTCACCATCCACAGGAAGACTCACAATATGGTGCAATGTGATTTGGGTGGTGCCAGCTGTCCCTGTGACCTGATGAAGCTCTTACATCTTTAGTCTCCAAAGTTGTCAAGACCCTCATACAGTCTCCCAGCGTTTGCCATTGTTTTCTGCAGAGACCTTAGTTATTGACAAACACATTATTGTGCTACACTTACACTACTCATTAGCTTACGCTAAAAGCCATTTACCAAATAAACCATGTATGATTGTCAAACCAGGGACTGTCTCCGTTTCTAATTCAGTTTTACGGCGTCTTATGGCTGGCTGTTGTTTGCTTTGTGTTTTTAATGCTGAAGATTTGATTCACCCTGATGGAACTAACACCAGAACTTCCTCTCTGTGTAACCCATTAGAGCTCAACAGGACCTGGGAGTTGATCAGCAATAACATTAAAACCACTTACCTGTGCTGAGCTGCGACTGATTGCGTGCCGAGTTTTTGTCTTCGCGTCTCCTCGGGTGAGATTAATTGGGAAATCAAACTGCCTACGTTGGAGTTTCTGTCTCAAAATCTTTTGTCTCACGTCTTTACAGTTCTTTTTGCCGCCGTTGATTTGCAAAAGGATGACCCGTGTCCTCAGCCTCATCTCCCACTGACCTCACCCATTAATCAGATATCAGCCATTTGCCAGACGTCGACATTAAAGAGCCTCCGCTGGTCTGTGCCGTGTCAGGAGGCTGATTCCTGTTCAGCTCATTACAGTACAGTAGGGTCGAGATAAAAACCCATCAGTCTTTATGAAGAGGATGATAATCCCGGGCCTCGTTAGACGCCACCGCAGCTGCAATCTGGACTTTGAGGTTATAAATAAGCTGGAAAAATACTGTACGTTGATGCTGATGAGCCAACATTTATGTGTTTAGACATCAATGGCTGTTATTAAATATAGTATTAATATACACTGGGTTTATTTCCTTCATATGATGCAGTTTTACACTGAAATAGAGATTTTGTCTTGCATATATACAGATATATTTTTAGTGAAATACTAACTTATCAGGTGATAAATCAGTGATTAGAAACTAAAAGCATGTGTTAATAAAAATATCAAAATTCCAAGTAAAAGCACCATTTCCTTTACAAAATATATGATTTCAATACGTAACGTTGTAAATCTTTTTTTTTTAACTCAATATAGTATTGTTTTTGCCTGATTTATTTACTGCTGGTCACTTACTGGTAGTGTACATTATGTTTAGCCTGTAGAATAATGTTTAGCCCTTAGACCAGACCTGGGCAAACTAAGGCCCGGGGGCCAGATTTGGCCCGTTTGGTGCTTTAATCCGGCCTGCCCAACTTGTCCAAATTGTACTTTTGATTTATATTATAATTATCCTTCTAACTTTTCCCTGCAAAGCAAGTATTTCCCCAAAAGATAGTCTCAATGAAGCTAAAAGCCTTTTGCCTTTATTCAATACTTTACTCATCATTTATCTTAGTTCACAGAAATACTCAATCTTCCTGATCCTGATCTGACCCACGACTCAAATTTTAGTACCACCTGAGACCCGCGAGACAAAATAATTGCCCAGGCCTGACTAGGACTGTTACAGAAATCTATTCAGCTCCATGTTTTCAGTGGTGATGAAAACGGTGTCGTCTCCCAAATCTGAGGCAAAGCTGTGACAAATCCTCAGTTTGTTAAAAACACTGCCATCATAATGAGCTCATTTACTGATATCTGTGGCACCAGAGTTACAGAGCGGTGCAGTTTACTCCTCCACTAGGCTTTAGTGTATCTTAATTCTTGCGCCGAGACCGTGATTTAGTCTTTTTTTGGGTGTAGCGAGACATGTTTATGGGCTAATAGGCCTTTGTAAGTAGTACTCTATTTATTTAATACAATTGTAGTGTGAACAGAAGGAATAATAAACAGGCTGACTAAACATACGATTCTTCTTTTGGGCTGAGAAAACCCTGTGTAAGGACACAAAAGGGGGACGTTTCCACCGCGGAAAGTAAATTCTTTTGAAGTGGAACTAATCATCTGAGGGATGGTTCTCGTTGTCCTAACAACGCAGCTGAATTGGAATGAGCCTCCCTTTCTGTGGAAGATATGTTTTCTTTTTTTCATTCAGAACTGATGATGATAGTAGTTTCATGCCCTGTCCACCCACATTGTCTGTCCAAACTTCTTTGCAGATAAGTCTTCACTTGGAGACGCCGAACACACGGCGGGTGACTCCTGGACCGTGACGTCAGCCTCCCTCCTCTGTCTCCACGTCTTTACGCTTTTTAATGCCGTTACAATCAAAAGGGAATCTCACCGCAAATCCTCCCAGAGATCAGGCCTTTCTTCAAGTGTGAAAAGATCAAGGCTTCACCTATGTCATAATGTACTGGTCTCCCTGTAAAGGACAACAAGGGACCAGTGTTTCCACAGCTGCTTCGTTCAAACAAAAACAAGTGAAGAGAAGAAGAAGAAGATGAAGAAGAAGAAGAAGAAGAGTAGTGTACATTTACAGACTGATCAGAAGTGAAGTGCAACACTAACTCAGGCCTCAAACATCTTCACATGATGTTAAGAAATGTAAATGTTTTAACTTATTTATGTTTTCACATCGTGAATATTTTAATATATTGATTGAACAAAAAGATCTATTTTTTTGGTATATTATTTTTTATTTTCATTTTTATTTTAACCTATTTCCCTTATTTCTTGACTAGAATATATTCTGTAGATAATTTAGAATATATTATAATAAATTCTAATTTAAAAAAATTGAAAAAAAATTCCAATCTAACTTGTGGGTTTTGTAGAATTTAATAGAAAATGATGTTTTAATGGCTGCATTAGTCCAACAACGACAGACTGCCTGTCTGTCGTTGTTGGACTAACGCAGCAGACAGACTGACAAACAGTGAGACAGACAGAGAGACAGATTATAGACAGTGAGACAGACAGAGAGACAGAGAGAAAGACAGACAGACAGACAGACACACACACACAGACAGACTAACAGGCAGTGGATAGATAGACACATAGACACACTAACAAAAAAGACAGACAGATAGATAGATAGACAGATAGACAGATAGATAGACAGATAGATAGATAGATAGATAGATAAGTAGATAGATAGATAGGTAGATAGATAGAAACCAGACTATTGTCTTCACCATTCTCTCTCCTCCCATTGTTCTAAAGCAGTCAGTAATTACTGCCCACATTGATGAGCTCCTTAATTCACCATGTCCACTCTTTTGTCCACAGCTGAGGGAATGTACCCCTGCGTCCAGGGGTCTCCACATCTGCCCTCAGGGAACTGGAAAAGGTAATTCTGGCTTTCTGACCCCAGGCTGAGAGAATTCCAATCTCGCAGCGTTACTAAATCTTTATCTTCTCTCAGGTTGTATAGTCCGTGTCTCTGTCTCCCTAGAGTTATAAAGTGTCGGTCTCTCTGCTCGTCCTACAGTCACCCAGCCGTTTTATTGTCTCACTGGGGGGGGTACAGAGTTCAGGCAGCAGTCATCCCCTAAGACAGAGGTGAACTGTTTGAGGCCACTTTGTTGAAGGATCATTCGGTCAGCAAGAAAGCAAAGACAAAAAGACATTTTCTTTTGGCAACTTTGGTCAAATCTAAAAGAATCACAAAATATTTCTTGTCTTTTTGCTTTGAATAAACGCCCTCATAGATCATTTATTAATCGTCATATTTTCCGAGAACAGCACCGGTTAAAACATTAAAGCTGTGGAGAGTAAAAAAAAAAAGGTGACTATTTGACATCAGACATTTTCTTAACTTGCAGAGCAGCCCCCTGCTGGTGACAAAAAAAAAGCCACAAATGCAGCCAGAGATTTGGCAAACGAATGAGAGCCACCAGCAGCCTGTGTTGATAACTGCTGATAAGTGTTGGTATCAGTGAGAGGCAGGTGGCAGCCAAAGGAACAGAGTCCTCCTCAGTCCGAAGTGTGGAGACTCAGTGGTCCACAATGGGAGTTCATGGTATGGACCTACAGACACCTACAGTGTCCCCCCCACACTGGTATCAACCCTTACTTAACTGTATTACTTTCCCTTTTTTGGAATAAATATTAGGCAACGCAGAGGAAAGTGATCGAGAGAGTGGCCGACTCACGAGGAGAGAGATGCTAAGAGATGCTGCGATGCATAAGCCAATCAGGTGTAGCGGACAGCATATCTGCTTTCAAACAGAGAGGGCAGAAAGTTCGATTCCCAGGGGAACCAGAAGCTTGAAGCTTGTCTGGTGACAGCAGTTACACATCAACTGCTGCTGTTAACACAATCATCTCTGAGAAAACTGGGGTCAATAATGTGTAATCTTCTTCCTTTCCATCAATCCATGGCTGGACAAACTAAGGCCCGGGGATTAATTTGGTCCGTCCATCTTTGTAATCCGGTCTGGAAAACTTGTCCATATTTTGTAATTAGTTTGTATAGTAAATGTTCATCTTTGTTTCCTTTCGATGCCAGTGTTTACCTATAGATGGCATTGAGAAAGCCTTCAATTTTAATTTTAATTTTTCATGCACACATACATACATATATACAGTATATATATAGCCAATCATTTTTACTGACATTTTACTGACAATCTCATCTAGGTAATTCTATCTATTCCACTATTATTCCATCTCAGGGCCACGTCAGCTTTCAATGTTCAATACAAGAGAAAACATTATATAAAAAAATCAGTTTCCCATAGATTCTGTGTAATACAACACTGAACCAGAAGAAGACTGTGGGTCAGGGTTTTAAGAACTATAGGATGTACCATAAAATGTAGAGAACAAATCTATAAAATATTATTATAAATTCAACTTTCACATGAAGGTAGGGGCCGCAAAATATCATTTTATGGACCGCAAATGGCCCATGGGCCATGGGTTTGTGACCCCTGCTGTAAGCAGTTTTCATATGTGAACTTATCTCAATTACAGATCAAGAATGTGCATTTTTAAAGCATATACTTTCATATATCTACTGAAAATTTTGCAAGATCAGATGAAAAAACACCAAAACATTTGTAAAGTATTGAGTGAGCGAAAGAAGAAGTGCAACGTAGAGCACAACGGATGTTCGTACATGCATGTGGACAGAGGACAGAGCTGCACCAGTTATGGTGGCAGTGGTTGAGTGTTTGGTCCATGCAGTGTCAGAGGAAGGGAACTCTGATCATCTAAGAGAAGATCACAACATCTCAGCATTTCCTTTGTTTTCTTGTTGACTCCGTTTTGTCTTGTTGCCTCCACCCAGTTTTCACCAGCCGTTCACATTACATGCAGCGGGTGAAGCCAGGACACAGTACAGCACATACCCAAGCTCCAGGCACACACTGCTAGGATTCAGGGCCTACTTTAAGTCTCAATGGATCGAAGAAGAAACTCATCCCATTGGAGGATACAAACTTTGGAGTCCTCAAGGAACCTCGTCTGTTCTTTTCAGCCAGAAGCAGCTTCTTTTAAAAGCTGATGAAAGCAGACTGTATTCAAAATAGGAGTGAGGGGGCTGGTGGCCTAATTTCACATTGAATATGACTGTGCCTGAATAGTTTTTATGTTAACAGAGCCATCTATCTGTAGAATTTAGATCACATTTTCTAAATACCTCCTCGCTCGGATTTCTGTGTGATCACAGCAGACAAGGAATCTATGTTGTTCCAGACTGGCTCATAGATGAAAACACTAGAAATGCATGCTTGCTTTCCAGTCACTGATCCAGGGTCAGATTGGATCGTAAGTGAGCAGGAAAAGCACAAATGCATGAACCTCTCATAAACGCTGGTAAGCATAAAACAGTTCTTACATACCTCTTACATAAATCCTACATGTATTATTTACACAAACACCAACATCACGTGTGGACTGGATCAGGAAAAAACCGACATTTCACCAACAATATTGCTTTACTGTAATCCCTGAACCCATTAGCTGTAATTTTCCTTTGTCTGTACGATAACTCAGGCTTCTTCTCATTTGCTCAGGTCTCCAGCCTATGGACCAACTCTCCTGGTGGTGCTTCGCAGCCATACAATGGTCCTTGGTAATATCAGGGGTGAGTCATTATCTTCTGCTCAGCATGTGTAGACATTATTGCAGCCTTGAACTAATGATAGGTAATGAGATGGCTGTGACACATGTCTAGCCACTCTCACTATCATAGTATGCATTAACAGACAGTCTGGGTTTTTAACCTAATCTAATGAATGTACTGGGCTGTGTTTACAGTACACTTTATGTGTAGGTTTATGTTAGAGATTGTTGCAGGTTTAACCACTGGAACATGGGATTTACCATTAAGATCGATTTGTTTTACTGCACTGAACAACCAACAGTTCATGTTACTCTATCTATGCAACTGTTATTGCTGTTTTATGGGCCGACTGTTGTTGTTTCTGTAAAAGTCCTGTACGTTTCTGTCATGTCTCATAGGACATAAAGGCAAATATGTTCTTTCAGGATTATCCAATAGGAGGAAAGGAAGGACAGGAAAAGACATTTCTTGTCACCGTGACATTGTTAATCAAACATCAGTGGAGCTAAGTCTTAAATTAACAGTTGGTGGATTTGAACCCTTAACCTTCCTTAACCACTAAACCACCACTGCCCCAAGGAGGTTAGTGATGGTAAAGATGAATCAGGTTTTTTCCCCTGCATCCGTGGTTCTGAACTGGTCTCACTCTGGGACCCACATCTTCCTGTGGTCATTAAGTCATGACCCACTCTCATAGAATTCAAACCAAGCAAATACATTTTCTAAAAAAATTCAATAATTACTTCTTTCAACATACGTATTTTGTTCAGCAGAGCGCGCCTTTCAGAATAAGAGATTTTCCAAAATAAAACACGTGCTCAATGGTAGATTCACATTATTTCGCTGATTTTTGACCAGCTGTTCACGACCCATTCAGAACGGGGCCACAACCCACTTTTGGGCCGGGACCCACCAGTTGGGAACCACTGCCCTGCTTTATTCTACTACTCTTCCTTTCTATAATAAAAAAGATTTCCCGAGCACTGTAAATTGAATTGTACATCATTGCTATCAGTTCTATGTTTCATGGAGGATTTGTTTGATTATCTGTAAATTTTGCCAATTACAAGGACAACATTTTAGGCCATTTCATTGGAAGGTTATCTTTGTGATATGGATATAATGGTTACATATGTATACAAAATTCTATATCCATAACCTATCATACTAATCCAATACTATGGCAATAAACAACACAATTCTTAGTGTATTTGTCAGGGCAAAGAGAAATGCTAGCTAACTAATAATAAAATTTCGAAAAACGAAATTTTCTCAACCTCTGTCCAATTTTTTAACTAACAAAGCTCAAAATACTGTTGCGTGAAGCCTCTCTCTTTTTTTTCAAACCCCTTTTTGTTACAGTTGTAGAGACAAATCTGTTTTATCCTGTCCTTTATCCAATTCAGTTTATTATTTTCTAAATTTCACTTTTGCATCCTAAACCTCTTTTCCTTGGATGCCTCGTTGTTCACTTCTGCGTAAGTGTTGTATTTTAATTTACTGTTATTCAAAAAAACTGCAGTGAATTGACTGTATAAAAATGACGACGCTCAAAGGGGGGGAAAAAAAAAATCCCCACCTCTAGAGCGCACTGTAACGACAATTGTCCTTTTTTTCCCCCTCTCTCTCCTCACAGTAGTTACATTTCACGTGTGAACCAGTCATTATTTCATGTCTTTTCAGAGGTGTATTCAGTGGCTTAAATTAAAAGCCCAGGACACAAACACATGGCTGTCTTAAAAATTTATATTGGAAATGGTTTTGATTTTGTACCCCACTGCAAACACTTTCAGGCTTTGGCTGGTCTCCTAGCAACGGCAAACAAAGGCAGGACCCATCTCAAGTTTCCTGTGGAGCGGCCAGTCCGGCGTGTCTTTGATCTTGACTGGGAAAATAGCTGAGTGGGCACTACTCACATTTGTCTTTCATTTACTCCACCCCCCCCTCCAAAAATGTTCCCTCAAACAGCCAAATCTTCATCTGTCCCCGGCAACCATTGCCCCTCCTGATAATCGACCATGGCAAAGGGAAGTCAATGGAGCTCTGCAACGTTTGCTTAAAATAAAATGTGATTGTTTTGGGTCAGAAAAGGCCGGCGTTTGAGTGTGTGTCCCGAGTCAGTGAAAGCGTTTAAAGAGACACTGTGCATAAAACTGTACATTTACTGCTTCAGAGTCATCTCTCTGAAGAATTTATCTACCTGAAACAAAAGTCTTAATAAGCACATTAAGCATCCTGAGCAGACCCTTGTGAAGTGTTTCAATTGAAACGCACTCAGAAAAAAAACTGAGACGTCTGTGTTTATCCCGTAAAAAATCCAATTCCCACGGAGAGCTGGACGCAAATTGGACGCTCAAATTAATTGTTTATGCATAAAAATGACCAAAGAGACAAGAGTAGGAGTGTTTTTTTTTTTTTCCCTAGGACTGAATTTTATCTCAGCTCGTACCCAGAAACCAGCTCAGTCGACGGAGTAGATTAACCAAATTGAAGTGTTACACAGTGTTTCGGTGTAATTTACAGATAATTGATGTTTCTATGTTGTGGCAAAACCTGCTCAAGCAATTGCCTGAGTTTGTAGGTAGACATGTAGCCCAGTGGGGTGTATTGACTCCGACTGTTGACTAATACTGCTCTATTGGCATGTCTTAATGCTTTCCCATTGTTGGACTAACACACTCCTCTGTAATGCACACCTTGCAGACTGGGGACAAGGATCTGGTTTCCTTTCAGTCCTGTTATTCCCACTCAGAGCCAAAGAGCTGAAATGACAGGTTTGGATGGTGGTGTGGTTGTGGAGCTCTGCAGGGTGGAGGAGCGGGGTCTCGACGTTAAAATCCTGAAAATGATTCCTTTAAAAATATAAATAGAATTTTTTTTTTTAGATTTAAAAGAGAAAAAAACAGAGCCAGAAATAGACAGGGACGAGAAATTCTGGGTCTCTCTGTCCTCTTTCTTTGTGTGTTAGTTGATTAATTTATTATGTTGTTTGATTTTGGTTGATTTTTTTTAAATATATTTTTAATGTATGTCTATTAAAACACAAATTTAACATGCTTGTAGTTGGAGACTATATGTACTTGTTGACAACTAATTACTATAATCTATTGTTCTTCAATATACACAACAATAACCTCTGCTTCTAACTCAATTCAGTTAATGGTACACTATGTTGGATTTAGTGACATCTTGTGGTGGACTTACAAAGGGGAGAGAATGGCAAAATGCTTCAAGGAAGATTTGCCGCGTGTTGGTTCTATGCTAGACTTCAGGTTTAGGTTTAGGTTGAGACAATAAGGACATTCAGGGTGCTCTCAATAGCGCCCCCTAGTGAAAGCACCGGCCAATGTTTGAGTGCTCTGATATAGCACTCAAACAAACACAATCAGTTAAATATTTTAAATTGAATACCTGCTTTGACCATTTAATGTACGACAGTTTTACATTTACATCTTTAAACCTGGGCGTACCAGGGGGCGCTGCATGGCTACAGTTTTAAAACGTTCTTCATTATGTCTTTCATTACACAAATATACTTCCCAATAAAATGTGCTCATTATGCAGACTCATTAAGAGCCACTCATTAAGGGTCCTTGTAAAATCACTGTAGTATAACCTGTCCGTGTTCCACACTAATGGATAATTAATGTTGTCATTCATTTGTACGATCCATTTTATTGAGATGTGGAATTGAAATAGTACTAATTAAAATGGCCTCACACTGACCTCAGATACAGATGATGGGTTTTTATCAGTTTTGATCCAAATATGGACTAATTGCTTTTAGGAAGTAAGGAAGGACAGGAAGGGAAGCAAACTCTATGTCATGTGACTGCTGCATTTAACCAATCACCAAAGTGAACAGTGGGCAGTGAACAATGGTTGACTGCCCAGGGAGCAGTGAGAACCTCAGTTGTAACCTGGCAGCTGGAACCTGGAACCTTCCCGACCCAAGTGCAGTTCTTTAACCACTAGGCCACCACTGCCCCAACCTTTAAATAAGTTTTCATAGTAAAGAAGTGCGTTTATTGATTATGTTTACGTTTTTTAACCCTCTAAAAATGTGACTTATTAATTTATTTTCTGAATATGTGATATAAATACAATATAAAGATACAAGAATCAATTGTGAAGAAGTGAAATGATCAATATTTACCTCATTCATTCATTCATCTTCATCTTCTTATTCATTACCAGGTCCTAGGAGCAGCAGTCTCCACGACTGCCACCCAAATCACACTGCACCATCCTGTGACAGGTGAGTCCAATGAAATTTCAGGGATTTCTGCCTTTAATTTTTATTTTTTCATTTACAAACATTTCATTTACAAAACATCTTTAACACTCCCTACTACTACCTACCTGCTTCCTTAATATTTCCTATCCCAGTGTTGGCAGGAACCAATACCAGAAGTAACCAGATGGGGGTGGGGTACAACCTGGACAGACCTGACCAGTCCATCAATTACAGAGACAAACCACTTTTCACTTTCAATATATTGGAAAATCAACAATTAACGTGTATAACGATCATAACATTGGTCTTGGGAATTGAACCCCTGACGTTTTTTTTGCACAATCCACTCCCTTTTTTGTCACCTTAAGCTACTTTGTGCTCAATATATAATTTAGATGTCACCAGACACAGTTGGCGTATGCTGCACAGATTTGTTTTTGACTTCATGGAGAAATGTATCCTGATGAGTTGTTGTCTCTAGAATGTAGGTCACATTATAAAAGCTCTGGGAAAAAAAACAGGCGTCGAAGACAGAAGACAGAAGACAGACGCTGCTTCTTAGGAAAAATACATGCAGCAAATGAACGCCTGCTGCAAAACACCTCACCTGACAGCCCTTTGTTTCCGTTGTTTTTTTTTTTCATGTCATGATTACACACTGTTTTCATTTGTTTCTGTGACACTTGTTTATGAGGGGAAATTCATCCTGGCTGGATTTTCTATTTTCGTCCATCAAAGCTGAGCCAAGCAGCAGAATCACAGGCTTTTACGTTCCTTCGTGATCCTTTTATAGAAGTCAGCCAGGTTTGGGTTGTTCCCTGTGAATCCAGCTGCCCTACTTCTGCCTGTATCTCCCCTACACACTCGTACATTCATTACTTTACAATATTTAAAGTCAGATCGCTGAGCACACTTCCCGCTGCAGAAGGCGACATTGTTATCAGCATGACACAGGATGATAAACAAGGTTGTGATCTACTTCGCAGACCCTCAAGTGCTCAGATAAGCAGACCTTTATCTTCTGAGCTGCCTCGTGACCTGGAGAGGCCGTAAAGAAAGGTCTACATTTAGCGCTCACCTTCAAGAACTTTCTTTTGATTGAAAGAGGTTCTTCCAGGATAAAAGACCCCCAACATTTGAAAGACATATTACCCCCCTCTCGCCGACCCCCCCCCTTCCAGAAATCTGTTTGAACCCATTTAAGCACATTTATTTATAGCGCCTTTCTGGTTTCAGAATCCTGCGCAGAAAGACTGTTATGGCATCAAGTTATCATCGCGTTACACCCTGACAAAAATATAAAGCATGTCTTCATGCTTGTCTGCACCAAAGCCCACACAGAGTTGTAGCCTTCTGATGGCTGCATGTGCCTCCTGACTCTGACAACAATGCTGGGGTGGGGAGTGTATTCACATCCTCCTCAGCCCTGAGCTCGCACATTTCCTGTCACCTCACTTCATCTCTTCATTTTCCCCGCTGCACTCAGGTGTCCTCAGGTGTCCTCAGGTGTCCTGAGAGCAGGAAGTCTTTCGCTACGGATGCTTGACATGGACCTCGACCTCCACATGCATATATGTGATTATGAAGTTATTATTAAGATGGATGGATGGATGGATAGACCAATTGATGGGTGGATGAATAGATGGATGGATAGAATGGGGGTTGAATGGATGGATGGATGGATGGATGGAGGGGGGGTTGAATGGATGGATGGATAAATCAATGGATTGATGGATGAATGACTGAAAACATGTATGGGTGGAGGGATTAATGAATGAATAGATGAATGGATGAATTATTGGATGGATAGATAGATGGATGGATGGATAAATAAAAAAATTGATGGGTGGAGAGATTAATGAATTAATGGTTGGATGGATGGATGGGGCGTGAATGGATGGAAGGAGGAATTTATGGATGGATGATTGGATGAATAAAATAACAAATGAATTAATGGATATTTTAATGGATGGATGGATGGATGGATGGATGGTTGGAAGGATGGATGGATACAGACATGAATGATAGATAGATAGATGACTGGATGGATGACTAAATAAATGGATGGATGAAGGAATGAATGAATCGATACAGGGATAAATGAATTGATGGATGAATGATGGATGAATGAATGGATGGATGGATGGATGGATAAAGAAATTGATGGGTGGATGGATAGAGAGATGGATGAATGAATGAGAGAATAGATAGATGAATGAATGAATACATGGATGGATGGAGGGATGAATGGATAAATAGATGGTTGGTTGGATGGATAAGGGAATAGATGAGGATTGATGAATGGATTGATGGATGGATGGATGGATGGACTGATGGATTCTACCTCTGTTTACAGAGAAGATTAGTCAACATGGCTATTTAATAAGGTTATTCTGTAAAAAAAAAGTTCATCTTCTGGTTTCAAAATTTTCAACGGTTCCTAATTAACCCCAGTACACAGTTGTAGTACATAGTACACAAATAAAACATGGTTCCAG
>JAFBJS010057876.1:418995-439724 GCA_016785265.1 Paraplagusia blochii
ACAGAGGGGGAGGAAAAAAAAAAAAAAAAAAGGGGGGAGGAACGGGGGGGGGGGGGCTGAGGATTTTGGTTTCTGTTTGTGCCTTTCTGTGTGTGTGTCCGTGTGTGTGTGCACATGCATGTTGCTGAGATAGAGAAGGATGAGTGTGCAGCAGTCATCTACTGCACAGCATGGTCAAAATACAAATGATGGGACTGCCTGCAGTATTGCAATGAATTTGTGCTTCATTGTGAATCTTCCCCGTGGGTCGATGTCCTGCTGCATCAAACACTCCAAGCATGGAGATTTGCCACTAATCGGTCATTTCAACTTGTATTTTTCCGTTTAAATAAACACACACACACACACACAGAGGCTTCTTTTCTATATCTGGCATTTTTCTTACTATTTGTAATACTTTGGATTTCTTGCCAGTTTTTTTTTCTTTTTTCTATTCCCGTCTGAGAAAAGCATCCAGAGAATCTTCAGATTTTAATTTCCTGGCTTTGTGTTGTCATTGTTTTATTTTTTTTCTTTCTATTTTTACTGCTTCTGTTTTTAACCAGGCCTAATATCATTGGATAATGACTCCCTGTGCTGCAGAATCTAATGCAGCAACCATGTTACTGTCTGTTTTAGGGTGAAAAACGTTGATATTGATAAAATTGTACTGTTTTTTTTTTTTATCAGTCCCAAAGAAAGAAACATTTCACTGCCCTGCAGGACGTGTTTTCATCAGCTGTTAATAATTCACACACTAATATTTTAATGGAAGAACTCAAAATAAATCATACATTTCTGCAAAATACGTTTATTCAACAGGAAAAAACACTATAATTTTCTTGTATTATACAGAGGAAAGAGATGTGATATAATCCAGACTCAGTCATCATAGTTTTTACATCACAAATTATCATAGACATTAGTTTTTGTTTAGTTTTCAGTTCAACTGGGGACAAGATTGGAAAAGAAAAGCATCAAACACGGTGTTGAGTCTTTAGGATCAATGAGTTTCATATTTTTCAGCAAAGAAAAAACACACATAGGCAACATTACACATACTGTATATATTTTTTGGCCTAAAAACAGAGAAAACACACATTTATAGCATACATTAAAATAGCTCTTCATCCAGCGAAGCTTCAACTTCAGGTCGGAGATCCAGCCTCCAGGCTGACTGAGTGCAGGACAGTTAATAATTCTAAAACTGATGCAAACCTCAAATGGACTGTAGAGCAATTCATATTGTCGGGAAAGAGAGTTTCAGCTCATAACACGTCACCGTTATGATGCAGTAAAGTCCGCGACCTGATGAAAAAAACCCTCAGATTTATCGTTTATTTTCAACAGGATTTCAGTTGTACCTTTAAATCATTTTTTATATAATTTTCTAAATTGACGTCAACATGATTTGGATTAGTTATACATTTCAGAAGGTGTTAAACACACATTTGTTTGTTAAACACACAACTCACATTTCTTCAGATTGCGATCTATGCTGATGAAAACAGTCATGATTAATCATAATTAATCTATACTTTAACTGTGATTCACCTGACACATTATTGACAGACATCACTCACACTTACATTTATCTCTGACAGTTACTTTGACAGTTTCTCTGACAGTCTTTTTTGTTACACAAACCAGTAAATTCACCAAAGAACACAATAAATCATCATTTTTAATACATTTAATACGCGTTTTAACACTGTAATTGACAAATAATAAAACAAACATATTATTATTGAGGGTTGTGTGCGTGTGTGTGTTGAGGTCTTTGGGTGTCGTTTACTCCTGGTTGGACTGAAGGCCTGTGTATGATCTCACTCTTCTGCCTTTCTTTCGTTGGAAGGAAGGAAATCAAACTTCTTGTCACTGTGATCCACACCAGTGCACACAACGAAATGTCACCTCTGCTTTTGACCCATCACCACAGTGAACAGTGGGCAAGGTGTGTGGGGACGGAGCCATGCTCAGTGGACCTCACTGGTAACTTGGTAGCTGGTGGATTAGAACCCAGAACCCTCTTAAGGAACCCTTGGTCCAGTTCCTTAACCACAAAGCCTTCACTGCCTCTCATGTGACACAACTGAGGATGTGTCTCATCAGTGGGGAGACACCTGTCCACTTCCTGCTGCCTTATTTTCTCTGTATAGTCCAGATATGGACAGGTATATGAAGCACATGGAGTAATTACACTTCATCACTGCTGCTCCAGCTTTTTATTAACTCTCTTTAGTGCAACCTGCGACTTATCATTACATTTCATTATTCCTATATCAAGTCATAATATTCCAAGATGTATGACATTGGTAAAAGCCATTTAAGGTACAGCTCTGCTTTTCCAAACTCATTAAACCAAGAGTTTTTTTGGCTGTGAGTGGGAAACACATTTCAATATTAGGCGATGGTCAACTCTGGAGTCTGGAGCCGTCTCCCTTCACTGTCCGTCCAGAAACAAATGGCCGGGGTATGGAAGGCACTGCTTTATCTCCTCCAGAGCTGTCAGAAGATCAGCTCCAAGAGTAGACACTAATCAATCCAGCTTTTTTTGAATCTGTTTACGAAAACCACAGCCATTTTTTTTTCCCCTTCCTACCCTCCACTACATTTGCAGATCTTAGAGTGTCCCCTTCTCTTGTGAACAGGGATAAAAAAGCAGAGAGAGGGAGAGAGAGAAGGAGAGAGAGAAGGAGAGAGAGGAAATAAAGGTCTGATGAGTTTGGCAAGGAGAGGATGGAGGCTGAGACAGATGGCATGAAGTCTGCGGCACACTGGCGTGGCTCGCCTGGTGCTAAAATCCTCCTCTCTCACATTCCAACAAATCCTACCAGGAGGCTGGGGAGTCTGTCACACCACTCCAAGGATCCACATGGCTCCCTTCACCCCCTCCTCCCACCCTCACCTCCTCCTCCTCCTCCACTCCGCTGTGCCCACCGCCCCAACCGGGGCCTCTGACCGCTCTGCAGCTCATCACGCCTATTTTATCCCCCCGCTTACTGTATATGTACACACTGAGGCGCTAACGTGGACAGCTCTGGGTCATCTTGACCTTTACAGGACTGGTTAAGCCACGAAGCACCGGGGGGTGAAGATATGAGAGGCTGCTGTGAGTCACTTCCTATAGAAAAGGCGACACGGAGGCCTAATTGACAGATGTGGCCTTTACTTTGACTGCAGAAGACAAACTGATCGCATTCAGCCCAACACTGGACCCAATAATGAGGGAGACACTGTGCCGTCCGTCCATATCAGAGGGACAGGACGTAAGAAGCTTTTGATTCCCTTCAGCTCAGCCCACGACAGGCCACGAGCTCTTGAACACAAACAGTGGAACTCAATCTCATTTCAAACACCACCAGCTCAGGCCCACATCTCAAGACTCCCAGTGGGCGTGACGGTCCAACCAGGACCGCAGATGCAGTGTCCACAAGTGGGTCCAGAGGATTACGGACGCCATGGCTTCATCTAAACACCCAACACGGCAAATTCGCTTTAAAATCTGCAAAACTTGCTTAATTTCTCCTGCCAGCCCAGAGTGGTTGATCTAATAAGAACAATCTCATTTATTTTGCACTCTGCTCCATCGCCACGTCTCCTCCACGCCGTCTCTCTGCCTGCCTTCTGTTTGTTCTAATGAATGAGTTCCGAGATGAGGTGCTGCTGTGAGGAGGTCACAGGGGGCTTCGCAATCACATTACTGTTAATGATAATAAAAAGAACAATCTGTGTGGAAAAAAAACAAAAAAAAAACTCTTGCATGTTTTCCCCTCGCTCAGCGTATGGAATGAATATTTCATCTGTCAGTGTTGTTGCAATTAAAACGCACAAAGTGTATTGTTTTTTTTGTGTGTGTTTTTTTTTTTTATTTTATTTTAAATGCAAGCATTTTGTTTTGAAAGAGATGGATGAAAGCGATGCAGCGGTTAAAAACCATCTGGGTTAAAAAGTACATCAACATCAGTCTGAAGGAGAAAACATAAGGACGGATGAGAAGTTTATTCCCCAGAGCGCCGTTTGACGAAGAACACACTGGTGAACTTAAACGTAAACACAGTGTTATCATCAATCGGGGCGGTGCTGGAGGTTAGCTTCTCATCCCATTTAGAAAAAAAAAAAGAAGAAAAATAACAGGTTTTTATTTCTTGATCTGAATCCCTTTATGTTAAAGAAAAACATTGGACTTTAAAGGTTTTTGAAGTTGTGTTTGATTCTACTGTATTGTCGTTCCACAGAGGGACAGGGACTACAGGTACAGGTGGTCTGAGCACTCAACTGGGCCTTTACCCTAAATCAGACATGTCCAAACTGTCCCACAAAGGGCTGGTGTGGTTGCTGGTTTTTGTCCCTACCAACCAAGATCACAAAGTTTGACCAATCAGCTGTCTGATGACTGAGATCAGCTGATTTAACCTGTCAACTCAGTTGTGCTGCTGCCTGGTCGGAACAAAAAACCTGCAGCCGCAGTGGGACAGTTTGGACATGTCGTCCTTAAAGATCTGTGTAAAACACCTGCATGAAGATCATTCTCCAGGGAACCGGGAACAAAGTGTAGGAGCAGGTGTCCACACCTTCTGGTTGTCACTTTGTCTTCCTTCTTACACTGCAACTAATGGCTGCACCTCCTCTTTGGAGACCACTCCCATGACATCTGCTCCCCCTCACCCACAGTAACAAACTGGACATTGGCCATAGTAGTAATAAGTAGGTTTTGGCTCAAATACTGATAATATTTACATAGTAAATGCTGCTGAAGATGAAAGTGAATCATCATTTCATTGAGGACATGGGGGAATTTTTGTGTTTACTTATGTCTCATGTTCACAGTGAAGCCAATTGGATTCAGGGCCAAAAAAAACATTAAGTTCCTTTTTTGAGACTTTAAAATCCAGATCTTTTTAGAGGTTTTTCAGGTGAATTTCCTGCACGGCTTCTTTTTCCGGCCACTTTAGAAACTCGTAGATTTGCTGCTGTCTGTTTACATAGATCTGACATTCACAAGCAGCTGCTCGCTGACTTTCCCTCCCACCACCGCAGAGATGGAGCGGCTGGCCGTCCTTCCGACATGGCAGGACAGTGTGGAGTCCCTCAGCCCGTTGGCACTGCAGCTGTCACCCACAGAACGGAAAGGTGGCCGGGTCGATGGCTCCGCGGCAGGACTCCTGGCTGCATCCCGCTCTCCCTGACCCAGTGAAAGGGCAGGGATGAGGAGTCCAGTCTCTCCGTGCACTGATGAAGGTCCAGCCCTTCTATTAGCCATTGTTGGGCCTAAAGTTCAGCTAAGGCCAACGGATGAGTCCTGCGTGTTCATCCTTCCGTGTGACTCATTCCCAAACCCGGGGAGCAGGTCCTTGTCCCTTTGGTCTGTGCCGCCACCTACTCTGGTGGACACGTGATGATGTCCATACCCTCTCAGAATAGTCACCCCCCCCCTGCATCTCCTTACTGGTGGTTTGATGCATCCTGCAGGTTGATCCCGGTCAATCACCGCTCCTTTTGTTTGATGTCAGTCACGTTGCACTTTGTTGTTGCTTTTAGGAATATTACTATCTCCGGCCTAAATTGAAACCAGGACCTTCCCCTTTAATTTTCGGCAACACAACAGGCTTAATAAATGAGCAGGCTCCATTAATCACACAACAACATAGTTGCATTAAATTGCTCACCCTGGGCTGGTGCTGCGGCACGTCTTGCTCATCACTGAGTGACATCTGCTGCCTGGTGTGGTTTACATTAATGCAGCGGGGCTGTGAAAGGGGATAATTGTGGTGCTAAATGCTGCGGAGGCTGACAGGATCCATTTCCTGTCTTGTCAAGGGCAGCAGTGATAGAGAAGGTTGTTCCGACACACACACACACACACACACAGGGGCATGCATGAATACATACTTCATAGGCAGATGAAATCAGCCCCACTCTACGCTGGGATGATTGTATCTTGCCTCAGTCTGACAGGTTGTGTTTTTTTTTTCTCCAGCCATGAAGACCTCATCCTGGGAAATTGAGCAATTTCTGATTGAAAACAATGCCGTTAATTAGAGCGCTCACTATTTGTAACCACTTGGCAATGCATTAGCATGCAAAGCTGGCAGTCAGCTTATCTTGGGGAAAACGTTTGTTTCCTTAATTGCCCTCTTAGGACAAATGTGAAGGGAGTGGGTGGGGAGGGAAGGGAGTAAAATGTTAACGTGCTGCAGAGAGAATGGAGCCCAGTGTGTGGAGAGGAAGTGACTCCCTGAACACTGGGGTTAAACTCCACTAATAGGTCCTGTGCTACACACACGTGGACACACACTCTCATATGGCACACACACACACACACACACAATTAGACACAATTAACTCCTCTGACGTACAGTCTGCGTCTACAGCAGAGTGAGACATCCCTCTCAGCACTCTAATGAATTAAGTGGCTCTTCCTTTAAATAAAGAATCAATTAAAAATATAAAGTGACTCAGTTTTCTGCAGCTCACGTCACAAATGCAAACTCTAACTATGAACAGAGTCGTTGATTGTATCGAAGGGGAGTTATTTTAACATCTTTTCACACAAGCATTCACAAGCAGCTGCTCGCTGACTTTCCCTCCCACCACCGCAGAGATGGAGCGGCTGGCCGTCCTTCCGACATGGCAACTCAACCCAGACAGCTATTGAATATAAAAAATGACAAAATGAAAAAAACATAGACAACAATGTACGATAAATAGCAATAAACCTTAAAGATATGTGACCCAAATCCAAATACCAAAGACAAGGTTGTAATAATGTAAAATCCACTAACTACGAGGAGGTTATGGAAGTTTTAGAAGAACAATCTCCCTTTTCCTGAGATGCTTAGGGATATAATGACAAAAAATCATTAAAATCAAATCTTTTAGAAATATTCCTCTTTCTCTTCAGCTGTTGCATGCATCCTTTTATGATGTAGATTATTGAAAATCCCACATAAACCTGTTTTCAGTCGTGGTTTCTTCAGATCCTCTGTCATCCTGTCTGTCTTAAGTCACAGACACAGGTGACTGTGCGTAAATGTGATTTTTTTTTGTTTTTCTCAGAATTCTGGACAAGAATGTCACAAAAAAAAAACAAAGCAAATGTTTCAAAGTGAAAAAAAATCCTTTTTATATAACAGAATCATTAAGAAATTAGTAAAAAATTACCGTAATAACATGATTTTACTGGTATTAGGAAAATTATTATTTTTTAAATAAAGAAATAACACAAGCAATTTTTCCCCCCTTTGTCTCATATCAAAGATCCCATCATTGCATATAAATGCGGTGTCAACAAGTTAAAGAAAATAAATCCAATCACAATCACCTGACTTTCCTTCTCTCACTTATCTTCTCCAAAGAGAGGAGCTGATGTGGTGTAAAAGGAGGCAACCTGCGGTGATAATCTGAAAGATTGTGTCTAATCTGTTTACACAAACACAAAGAACAACAAGACGCCGTTTCATTCCATATTGATTAAAATCTAATTCAGTCTGAGCCCGAGTATTTGAAGATAAAAAAAAGTCCACACGGCCGTGTGTTTCCTCTTTCCTCCACCACATTATTACGTTTACTTATTTATTATTATTATTATTATAACATAGTTTTTTGAAGTGGGGAAAAAATCCATTACTATCTTTCTATCAGTGACGCCAACATTTCTCAGAATCCAGATATGATGGGAAGAACAGGGAATAAATCACTTTTCCTGGTTGGATTCATCAGGATCCACCTGAGCCGCGGGGAAAAGGAGATTTATTTCTTAGATAAAACTTATTTTGACACTTCAAATATTAATTCATGCAAGGATTTTAACGAACTAAGGTGTTAATCTGGTTAAAAAAATCAGAACGGCTGAAAAAAAGTAAAAGAAAAAGCCTAAATATGGACCTTTTTCACAGTGAGCTGAGGCCCCGCAGTTACAGTAGAATAAAACAATAAAAATATAAAAAATAAAACGAAATAAAACGACAGCAATTAAGGATGCGTGGCCCTGAGCTACGTCCTTCTTCTCCCTCTGATTCCAGCTCTTAATGAAGCACAGCCGTCACATTCATTTGTCCTAATTGGTGCAAACGCTGCGGCATTAACAAATATGTGCAAACGTTTATTTTTGCACCATAAAAAAATGCAGCAGGCGCGCGCTCACGCGCACGCGCGCGGCGGGTGGGACGATGATGAAGATGGAGTGTGTGAAATGAGACAGGAGGACAGTCAGTCATCCTGTGGACGTCTCTGATTGGATAATAAAATCTTTGGATCAGGGCTTTATTCCCTGTTTACGCAGCATTCCATGAGCTGGAATCCTGGACTAACACAGGGATGAGTGGCCCTTTAGATCATCCCGGCTCAAGGAGAAAAGTTTGGGAATCCAAGACTTCCTTGAAGTTGTGAGAGGAAGAATGGGTGGATGAGATGTGAATCAGTGTCAGTGTGTGTACACAGCACTTCCCGACAAAAGCTCAGGATAATCCAGCTCATTTACACAACACACAGGGCCCTGTTTACACTCAGGGCCTCAGACTGGACCCTGGGGGACACCATCGATCACAGGTCTCACATACGCAGAAACAAAAATGTTAAAGACAATTTAACTTACCCGGAAATGGCTCGGAAGTGTTTGTAGAAACGTCCTGTATTGGGGAGAAAGCGCGTCAAATTCCGAGACTTATAAATGTTCCAAACCCCTTAGAGAAAACATCAATTTTTACCTGTAATTCTCTGTAATCCTGTCAAATGTTAAAAAAACAGCATGGTTAAAAAATATTTTAAGAGAATATAATCTGACTCACAATTCGGCTTCATTAAATCTAACAAAAAATGTATGTTTTTTTAAATAAAGTTATTTAAAAATGTTACATTTTCTGCGTAGGCGTTCCTGAACTTAATAGCAGACAATAGACAATAGTTTATCACTGGGTGACATTGAAAGCACAATATAATATAAACATATAAATTCAAAATGAAAAATTAAACCATTTTTAATACAATATATATTAATATACATAATAATAAAATGTATAATGTCAATTTAGTGATAAAGTTATTATTTGTAATTTATCCCAGGACAACAGCTACTAAACTGTGTCATTATAGGGCTAATGAAAATTGTTATTATTATTATCATGATTATTATTATTATTATTTTATTATTATATTTGTATATTTGTCAGAACGGTCTAAATCTCTTGTTTTTCTAATTCGATAATACCAATGCATAAAAATTGAAATACATTTTTATTTTTTACATGTGCAAAATATTTAATATAAATCATACCATTCATCTTGCAGCAGTTGGGTGGTGTTAGGCGCAGTAATGTTCTTTTATTATCAATAATACATTGACTCTTTCTGCTCGGTCACTGAACCAGGATATTTTTTATATATTTATTTTTATGTATTAATTTTATTTTAATTTCTATTTGGAAGGAAATAAAACAACAGGAACATAATTGCATTATTATGATTGTAAAATCTGAGTTGTCCATATAAGTCATTTAAATCGATTAGTCGTTAGCAGATTAGGCGATTACTCATTTCATCTGGTAACATTTAAAACCCAGTAGTTTTAAATATATATATATATATATATATATATATATATATATCGATGTATATATTATATATATATATATATCGATTTATATATATATATATATATAAACTACAGCACTAAAATTTGGGTTTTAAATGTTACCAGATGAAGTGAGTAATCGCCTTATCTGCTAACGACTAATCGATTTTGTTTATGGCCTGATTTCACAATGACGCAACTGCGGTCAAATCTCAGACGGAAAGAAGACAATAATTCAGTAGTTGATCCAATAAATATCTCTGTCCGTCTGTGGATGCAGTGAGGCCTTCAGGAACATTAGAACATTACAGAACTTCTCTCTGTAAACTCTGTAAAGACCATTGTCACCTGGTAATATTTTCTCCAGCTCTGATTGGCTGCTGCGTCACTTTACCCGGAGATTTTTTTTATTATTTTCTTTTTGGCAGCTGTGATAAATAATCGGCTTCATTAGAGTCGTTTGACTTAGCGCCGTCTGTAGGTGTGTGTTTTTACTGCCTTCCTCCAGAGACATGGAGGTGTAAAGGTAAACGCTGTGGCTCAGTCTGCTGAGGTGAAATATTGCGCTTTAATTCACTTTAAATCCCAGTTGTCAGGACGCGCAGATGTGAGTGATGTGAAGCTGCTGCTGCTGCTGCTGCTGCGGCTTCAGGTGATGCTGCGTCTCAGGAGCAGAGGGAGAGTTAGAAGGAGGAGGAGGTGGAGGAGGAGGAGGAGGAGGAGGAGGAAGCCTAACGCCGTCAGAACACGAGCAGAAAACATGATTACTACATATTTACACCTCCTCCCCCTAATTCATCATCATCAACCCACAAATCACACTCAGGTAGTCAGGTAATTTATACCCAAGGAAATGACTCTTAAATAAAAAGTAAAAAATACTTTCGTTTCAGCTGCTGCCAAGCTCTGGCTCCAGGGCCAGTTGTGGCACATTAGCAGGTTCTACATGGCCAAATGCGTATTATTTTAATTTCTTCATGCTTAATTCTAGGATTAGTGTTTTTGGCCTGGGGATTTTTTTTTTTTTTAACTTTTGTAGATTAATTTTTTCTGTATATGTTTTTCAGTTTGTGTTGGTTGACTTCCTCGTCAGTTTTTATATGCTGCAATATATATTATTTTAGTTTTTAAGATCTGTAATATTTTGATCACCGTACACTTTTGGCTGATTTGATCCATTTTATGACAAACGATGATGTCAAATTTTTAGCAGCTCATCGCTCTTCCTCTCCCATCTCTAGTTTGCTGAAGGCAGCGGTTAAGGCATCAGACTTGGGTCCAGGTTTGAATCCTATCAGATTACCACTGAAGGTCCACCGAGCATGGCAGTGTCCCCACACACTGCTCCTCAGCGCTGAAAGCTGCCCACTGTTCACTTTGGTGATGGGTTAAATGCAGAGGTGACATTTCGTTGAATTTGCGAAATGGTGGATCACAACAACAAGGAGTTTTGCTTTTCCTTCCCTCATGTCTTTCCTCTGGCTCACAAACTAAGGCCCGGGGACCAGAGGGAGCCCGTTCAGCTAAGTATTCTGGTCCACCAAACCGATATTTATTCATGTTTTCGCTCCATCCATTTGCTCTTAACACGTCTTTTCTCACTGACAATCAGCGCAATTGTGGCCTGCAAGTCAAAAAGTCTTTCTGTGTCTTGGCCAGATAATGGATAATTCTCAAAACAACTTGCCAAACTGACTCTGTCTCCTTCTGATGTTTAGCGAACAGACAAGTTGTTTTCGTTCATAAAAAGAATAAAACAAGTAACTAAGATTCTGATGCTTAATACAGATTAGAGAATCTGATACGTAGTCTGGGGCGACCCGGCAGTGGTGGCTTAGTGGTTACGGAAGCGGACTTGAGTTCACAAGACTTCAGGTTCAAATCCATCAGCTGCCCGGTTGCCATTAGGCTTCCCTTGAACATAGCAACGATCCAACCCACAACTTTATGTGGGCTCACCACCCACAGGAAGGCTAGCAATGTAGTGCCATCTGATTTGGGCGGCACCAGCTCCCCCTGTGTCCCAGCATCGGTGAAGCAGATGAAGATGCTACAATTTTTTTGCTTATCATGATGCTGTCTCATTTTACCTTTTCCATATTTTATTATAAAGTCACCAAAAATGAAAAAAAAACTCAGCTGTGGCAGCTCCCATGTCAGTCTTCACAGGGGTTGGGTGACAGAGAACAGCAGTGGCACAAAGCGTTGCTAAAATCACATCAGTGCACAGAAGCCACATCAAAGAAGAGCCAACCTCATATCCAGTGAACTTTCATGCCTTTTTATGGAGACTGTGTGACATCAGAGCACCTAAAAAGTGACTGTCATGTTTTTTCATACACTCAACTTAACAGGGGCTCCCAGACTTGAGAAGTGCACGGTGGCAAACTGCGTTCAAACACACACACTAAGATTAGCCATCTTTGTTTTTTACAGGGACGTCAAAGGCCAATTAGAGTGAAAAATAATAATAAAAAAATAGTCTGACGAATTTGTCAGGAATGAAATAATAGATATGGGTTGGGCAGCCAGTGAACACGTCTGGGGATTCAGTCAATGACAAGGCACTGTCAGAAAATGTGTCATCTTCAGCAAACCTGACAGTGGAGTATGATGCAGCCCGGGAATCAGAGTGATCAATTCCCAAACTGGTACCAAGACGTGGTTCTTACACTGCTGCTTTATTTCAGAAGAAGAAAATAAAGGACTGCTTCTGTGGTTATATACAACATTTTTTTTTTTTTTTTTTTTTTTTGGTTGTGGCACAGCAGCAGCAGCAGAAGCAGCAGAAAGAGACACAGGCTGCAGATTAGGATTTATTTTTAGGCTGTGGTTTTGTTCTGCTAACTGTGCATTTTCATCACTTCCTACGCCTTAGTTTGGACACAGGCGCGGATGTGGCCGACGCTGCAAATGCACACTTTTATTTTTTTTTTTTTGTTGTTGTTGTTCAATGTACAGCATTTCAACAGCCCTAAACTAGATCTTGTCTTCGGCCAAAATTTCTGAAGTGAAATCTGATTCTCAAAGCACTTTCCTCTTCAAAGAAGTCTCCTGTTGAGCTCTGTGACCACAATAGTGTCAATCTCCAACTTCCAAACCCTCATCTCAGTGTCAGTCTTGAGCAGCAGTGGTCTATATATGTCCGTGGACGCGGTGAGTGCTTTGATGGCCAGTCTGAAAACAGTTGGGAGCGTCAGGACAAAATTTAAAGTGGAAAAATAGAAAAAAAAAAAAAAAAAAAAAAAAAAAGTGTGGCTACGCAAGAAAGTTATTCTATGTTTTTGTGAAATTGCTTTCATAACAGATGAAGATTGTTTGATTGTGAACTGCACAGAAGCCTTAGTTTGTCATGTTACAGCTGCAGCAGGTAGGACAAGGTTTTTCACCCATAACATCACGAAAACGTTTAGAGTAAAGTGATGGTCAGAGATGAACCCTAGGAACATTCAGCGTCAGTCACACTGCGGCTTTAGCTACTTGAGGAGGCGAACGCCTGTTGTGTTCTGTTTATCATGGTATTGATTTGGTTCACGTTGAGCTGAAAAGAGAACTAAAAAAAAAAAAAAAAGAATCTATTGTCTAAATTGGTCAAATATACCAGATACGTTCATAAACGGATGGGTTTTTGTCATTTTTCTTTGTTCTTATTATTGAATAACAAATACTTTCAGGTTTCCGATGGCTGTAATGGGAACATTTGAAGAAAAGTATGTTTTTGTCGAATGGGAAATAAAAAAAAAAATAACAACATTGTTATAGACGATTAGACTCTGCTTAAAATGCCTTCTTTTTTTTTTTTCTTCATGGGTTTTTGTTTGCGGTGATACGACATGAGAACGGTGTACATGCTGGAAATAAAAGCTCTTAGTGTTGTTCCTTCACAATAGCCGTTTGAAAAGATGTGTTTGAAGCCACACCAAGTGATTGGAAATAATCAAATGACAAATAATCTGATGAAAAGAAGCAATCTCAATAAAATTTGTCATTCAACCATTCAAGGTTCAATCATATCAGCCGTGCTTTGCATAACTATGAGACCCTGGTTCTAATCCTCAAAGGGTTTTTTTTTTTTTTTTTTTTTTTTGGTGCTACTTGGGTTTGCACTGTAGTCATTCAAGGTCGCAACCCGGTAGGAAATATGGGCTGCCATAGCAACACAAAGATGGCCTCTGAAGGCTTAGCATAATTCTTCCCTAATAGAAAAATAACAGCGGCAAATCCTGTCCTTAGTGAACTGGCTTATTTGACAGAAGCAGACTCCCACCTGTGAAGCACATAGTCACCACATCAGCCGATAAGATGAGGAAAAAAAAAGCCCATCTCTGGATGGGGATGGGCGGCATGGGCTCAGGCCAAATTCTTTCTCCTCTGTGAAGCTGAAAACACCACCCAGCTACAGCTTTGGGTTTTTGAAGCTGGACAATATGAGCCGCCAAACGAGTCGTACTCTCAACGTGGCTCTCAATTCTCAAAAATGCTGCAAGCTTTAGGCCGAGGGGATGTCGTAGAAAATGGCTGTAGATGCAGCGAAAAAAACAAAAAAAGTAGCTGTATTTAACGAAGGGTTAGGACAAAATAGTGAGTTCTCTCTTTCGTTCTTCTGTTCTCTCCACCTACTGTGAGAACTTCATATAAAGTTCTAGCTATGGTAAAGTGCTTCAGCGTCAGAAGAAAAAGATAGTTTAGATTGGAGACCAAGAACTACAACACAGACAGGAAGGTTAGGAGAAAAAGCTAGAGAAGACAGATTGAGATGGTTTGGACATGTTCAGAGGAGGGACAGTGGATACATTGGTAGAAGAATGATCCTAGAGATGGAGCTACCAGGTAGGAGACAAAGAGGAGATTGATGGTGCAGTGAGGGAGGGAGGAATCAGATAAAGGACTAAGGATGAGCCATATTAACGTTTCCGCAATTTCCGATTTTGCAGTTATTGTCCAAACACGTAAATTTCCTATTCCGATATGAGACTCTCAAGTCTCGGGACTTTATGTAAGACTCCAGCAAAGACTCAAACATTGTGCTGTTGGATTTTCATTATCGGAGAAAAAAACATTGACAATCTTACCGATAATACACATTCGTGCTAACATCAACTGACCAATCACTAGAAATGACTAAATTTGTGAGGATCCAATGTGTAAACTCTCTAGAATTAAACTTGGTCCAATTCATTCTGCAAACTGTGCAAAAGAAAGAACCTGGAGTCACAGCTCAACCATCGGTTAATTCTTTTTTCACCATCTTTGATGAAATGTCATTGTTGCCTGTTAATATCTGATCAAATGACTCCTTCGTCCTTGTTCCCAGATGTTCCACACTAAGCCTGCTGCCATTTGGATGTTCTGACTCTTGTCGTGTAGCTGTATTCCCTCCTCCCCTTGTGATTGTTATCGCAACTTTGCGATGCCCACCTCCCCCTCTGAGTACCCCTCCTTCCACTTTGTTGGCAGCCACCGCGGAGATGGATTCTCGTCCCTGGTTGAGTTGCATCGGGATGATGATGATGAACACGGGGGAGAGAATAAATTACTGCCACTCTTTAGAGTGGGAGGCATGTAAGTATCAGCCATTACAGCGGAGCGCGGCTCTCCCTGCTTATGGAATCACTAATGAGGAGCGTTTGGCGGCCTCGCTGATCAAGCTAAAAATCAAAGTCTTCATGAAGTCATTACTGTCAGAGACGAGCGTGAAATAAGAGCCCAACGTGGACGTCAGTAAAACTGTATATGATGTTGTTTTGTTAGAGATAAAGAAACACAGAGGGAGAGAGAAGGAAAGACAGACAGAGAGACAGAGAGACAGAGAGACAGAGAGACGGAGAGACAGAGAGACATAGTAGTCGTAGCTCAATTCACCGTGAGTTCCTTCCTATCGCCTGAGTCAGCCATTATTAGCTCTGATCATTTCTGTTGGTTTGAAATGAATAGTCCAAAAAAGTTTGTATTTTTCTAAAAAAAACTTGATTTAAGGTCAGTTTCTTAAAAAATACCTTTGTCTAAATTAAGTGTAAAAGGAGAAAATAGTCAAATAATCTTTTACAAATGGTGAAATGATTCAGGCGTCAGTTTTATTGCATAAAGAAAAGCTAGATTTTCCCGTTGTGATGGTCAAGGCTGGATAAACAAAATAGGCTAAAGGGGCTGCAGCCCAGGGCCTCGTCACCACTGGGGGGCTCAAGTCAAGTGACCAAAGTAACTTATACTATTTCACTCTACTTCAAACACCCATCATTCCTCCCTACCCTCTATTTTAAAGATGTTTTACATCTATAAATCTATGCTACCACCTTTAAAACAGAGAGTAGGAAAATATTATGGGGCAGAAAAAACTTCAGATATAGCTATAAATTTGACGCTAAGGGTAGGAAAAAATCATGGGTAGGAAAACATTTAAAAACTATGGTGCGCACACGCACACATTCTGTCTTGTGAAAGGATCAGGACGTGATCAGGACATAATTTGAAGGACCTCATCCTGGTGATGAGCCCCCGGCCTCAGTTAGCATTAATCCGGCCCTGGTGATGGTGAATTTCAGTATCTGCTACAGAACCGGCGCACGTTCAGAGCATTAAGGTATTTGTAAGTATTCTGTCGGAGCAAATGATTCCTTCTATTGTAGTATCTAAAGACGTTAGCGTGTTTATTTTTGCGAGAGCTCATCTGAGTTGATATAAAATACGCTCAACAATCCAAAAGATGCTTAAAGAGCTGACAAATGTAAAAATACAATACTGCGCGTACTGTGCTGTATATGTAAAGTACTATAAGTAAGTATGTTTTCAGTACGTACTTACGTGTTTAAACATGTGACATGTTTGTCTGTCCATATAAATTTTAATAATCTCGATTTATATTAGTTCAGTTCATCAGGTGGATTAAATATTGGGTTTTTAATCCAAAAGTGCTGAAAGACTGTTAATAAAACTCAGATTAAAATCTTAATTTTGTTGAGATACATTTTTATTATCTTAATATCTGCTACTTCTGCTTGTTAGCAAACCATAAGAGTGATGTTTAGACTGAAAGAACTTTTTGTCGTGCAAATGTGAGCTTCGCTACTTTCTTTTCTTTATCAGTTCATCGTTTTGCTCTTGGCTAAATATGCAAAATTCATGTTTTAATATTCTATTTCTTTCCATTACTTTAAGATCTATCAATTCTAATAACCTGCCATTAAAACAATATTCCTGTCTTTTTTCTTTGTCACATCTTTAGCCACCTTTGGCGATGAAAATCCTCTCGTCGGATCCCGCACCGTTCCTGCAGCCAGCCTACATCATAAGACAGATGTGTCTTCACTTCGCATTAAATTGATAGGGATTTTAATATGGACCTTTTTCTGGGACTGTTTTAAAGAATATATTTGTTAAATCAACCATGTGGCCGTTTGTCTGAAGGAATGACCAGACCTGGGGGGGGAATCCCACTGAATATCTGCCTCTGTTTCAGGCTTCTCCACAGAGCACCTTCTGACATCAAAGCTGGCTCAGCACCGCGTCTCAAAGTACCACATCTTTAGGAAAGAATGGCCTCTGCTGAGATATGGACACCTCTGGCCTCATTTATGGTGCCTGGTTCCTCCCTCCCCCAACCAGGGCCTGAATCCAAGGATAGGGTGGCTATCTGACGAGATCACACAGAGAAGTGCGGAAACTTAAAGGGGAAGAGTTACTCTGCATCCTACTAGGAGTCTCAAAAGGGTTCTATTAAAACACGCTCAATATGCCGGTCAGGGTTTTCAAAGTGCTGCATACCCTCCAGCCCTGGAAAACTCAAAGGGCATCAGTGCACGTTCAGTAAGCGGAATCCGGCCCCATTAATTTAATGAGTTCAGGGTATTAGTATTCCGTAGCTGGCTGCGAAGGATCCCCATTTTTTTTATCTCCGGTGAAGTTTTAAGGAAAGATCCACAACTTGGGAGTGGCACAATCGGACGGGAACAAGGTGCACTCAATCTAATCTGAGATCAATTTCTTGCCGTCAGTCCTCCGAGAACCATTTCTAGAGGTTAGGTTGCCTTTGTGCTCGCTGGAAATCCCGATAAAGTATGCAGAGTGGCACGTTTACCATCATCTGGAGAACTTTGCTGGCTCTTTATCTCCATTGCATCCTGAGGAAAAACAGCCAGAACTGCAAGCAGGGGATTGGTGCTTAGATACATATTTGCATAACATATTTGGAAGCATGCTGTGGTCATTACAGCACTGTGAGCACTTTTTTTTTTTTTATTCGCATCTTGACTGTGATTTCTTGATAGTTAATTAACTTGGTAAAAAAGACGAAAAAAAAATTGTTAAACTGCCACATCCCATCCCAGCCTGTGGTGGTACAGTGAGCTGGTTTGTATCGGACAGTCACCTGTGAGAGATTACAGAGACAGTGGAGATGGCCTGGCCCTGTCCAAAATAAGGTAGAAGCAGCTGGAGCTAATTAAAGGCACGGTAACATAGTAACACAGCGCAGCTCGGGACCACATCAAACACTGGTCTTCATGCCAGTCTGGGGTCTCATCTCTGGGATGTTGGAGCCCTCTGTGACCTGAGCTGGCAGCCTGCTGTGCTCCGTGGCTGACCTGAGCGCCGGATGGTGAACCCGAGTGGGTTAAGATCACCGTGGGGTGCACCTGGAGCGGTCTTACCTGCGTCTGTGTTCCTGAATACCAAAATGTGGCCATGCGGCTGTGTGGGCACGAGTACGTGGACTCTGACCTGCACAACAGAGAACAAGAGAACGTGCGGGTGAGAGGTTACGAGCAGAGAGTCGTCTGAGAGAAAACACAGGCAGGATCCATTGACTAAACATGATCAGAGAGACACATGTGGGCCGAGGTAGAACAAATTTCACGTGGACATTTTTGAGTGTTTGTTTTTGTTTGTTTTTTTGTTTTTCTTTTTCATAAATCCATATTAAATTCCTATGGTTTGAAATACATTAATGTTATTATTGCAATATTGTTCATTTCTTCCAGCAGGTAATGCAGATCTTTCACTGTTTTACTGTGTTTTTAAGTTGTGACACTTGTGTATCTGGGCAGAAAAATCTCCACCTCAAACCTGAGGAGACATGTGTGTCGACTCGTGCTGTTTCAGGTTTACAGACCAAATAATGAGTTAATTTCATTTACAAAACATATTTCATCTTCTTCCAATTTCCTCTCTGTAATCATTAGTCCATCTGAATATTTCTGCATAAATATGCATTGATTTTATCTTCTGGAACTGCACCCGTTCAACCATTATATTTAATTTAGAATCACTTTCTGAACCAAAACGTTTCCTTGCACTGTCCTGAAGTACGTCTCAAAGACATGCGCCAACATTCAGCGGCCAATGAACATAACCACATGCATAGGTGACAGTTGCAGCGCTGATTCAACAGTGGATCTAAAAAGAGGGCAGCAGAAGGGCGTGGGCGTTATCTGTGTGGAGTGATCTGGCCCTCTTAGGTGGAAGGCTGTCGATGTTGTGGCTCTCAGGGCCGGTGCTGCTGCCATATCTGGGAAGATATCTGCAGCATGGCACCATGGAGTGCCTCCCCAGGGGGCCGCGTGGCAGCACATGGGCCACCTGAAGCAGGTCCCTGTCTCACCCTGCCTCACAGGGAGCTGACACATACGGCAGGGATGCATGTAGGTAACCATGTCTACAGTCACTACTGCCAATGTAGACGCCAGGACTTTATTGCCTTAGACAGGTGAACACAGAACAGCGTCCAGGTATCTATCTATCTATCTAGAATTGTGCATTTTATATTTTAACTAACACTAAAATAAGTACTACCTTCACAAGATTTTGACGTCTGAGTATTGTTCTTCCACTCTGGGTGGACCTGAATTTTTGTCTGCGTGAAAACGACATTCCTCTCCTCACTGTTGTGGTTTCACGCTCTGAATAAAATTCCATGCAGGCCTGACCACCGTGTTCTTTCAGAGATCATATTATGGTCTCTGTCTTGCAACACATTTTTACTGCACACCCCCTTCCAGCAGGACTCCCAAACTGTGTAATCAGCAGATGTCTGTATGGAGCAGCCCATCACCACACCCTGTATTTTCAGCCTATGTCCCTCTGCCTATATGTACTGTATTCTTTCATAATATTATTATTTCTTCAAACTCAGCACCTAATTTGGAGCCTAATGTGGCCTCGGGTTACAAATAAAGCTCCACTCGGCAGTTTGTATTCATCTGCCTGGATGAAATACCCCAGATGTACTTAAGTCAGTGTATTCTATGCAATGAGTTTAATCTGCTGATTTAGAAAAAAAAAAAAAAAAAAACTCACGTGGAAAAAAATTCAAAGGAGTTCTTTGACCTTCATTAGGACAAAGTCACACCAGTGGAGCGCCTTTTTTTCTCCGTAAAAGATGATTAAATGACATTTTATGGACAAAAGCGTTTGTTACTGACTTTAATAATATTCCATTGAAGCTAAATTTCTTGTGATAAACCTAAATAAAGGACAGATTTGACCAAATACAGACATTTTACACATTTTTATATTAGATTTATCGCTGTGGCGTTGGCAATTATTCTGACTCCTGGGCCACAATGGCTACTAAAATTTGCCACGTGGGCCGCGTCAGGAGCAGATCTATTGAGCACTCGTGTGAACTAAGATAAATGGCTTTTATAAATATAAAAATGAAGAAAGGCTAAGTTGCTTTTAGTCTTTTCTACACAGTATATTTGAGAAATGCTGTCATTGCATTAGAGAAGGTAGAAGGATAATCATAATATAAATTAGTAGTCTAATTTGGACAAGTTTGGCGGCCGAATTAAAATCTAATGGGCCACATCGGGCCCCCAGGCCTTTGTTTGCTTCAGGTCTGCTCTACAATATATTGTAAGCAATATGTATCCTATAAGGTAATATATTTTTTACCTTAATTTGTCTGAGTGTGAAAACACACATGTTTATATTTATTTGAAGGTACCCTATTGGGATAGACAATTTGCAGCTTATCTATTAGAGTAATTTAATTTATTTGCGCTGCTGTGAAAACGATATCTACAATAACATCCCGCACTTAGTGTAATTTGTGAAAATGTTTCTATAAGAAATACAGAGCAGAAAAATCTTTACTCCTGACAAAAACAAATAAGAATAATATATATATATATATATATATATATACATATATATATATTATTCTTTTTAAAAATATGGTTAT
>JAFBJS010057962.1:0-90960 GCA_016785265.1 Paraplagusia blochii
GAGGATGGGATGGGGTTTTATTTTGATTTCTACAATTCCAATTCAGACTCCAATTCGGATTTACACCATAGGAATGAATTTGACTGTGACAACTGTTCTGAGCAGTGGAGACTGTGGGAGAGAGAAGAAGAAGAATCCAGGAGTGATCTGGGATAGAAGAGAGTCAGCTGAGGTGAAGGGAAAGGTTTACAGGACAGTGGTGAGACCAGCCATGATGGAAGGATTAGAGACACTAGGAATAGGTAGAAGACAGGAGACAGAGGTGGAGGTGGAGGAGTTAAAGATGCTGATATTCTCTTTAGGAGAGACAAGGATGGACAGGATCAAGAATGAGGTGATTAGAGGGACAACACAGACAGGAAGGTTTGGAGAAAAAGCTAGAGAAGACAGATTAAGAGATGGTAGGGACAGTGGATACATTGGTAGAAAAATGATCCTAGAGATGGAGCTACCAGGTAGGAGACAAAGAGGAGATTGATGGATGCAGTGATGGAGGACATGGAGGTAGGTGGAGTTAGAGGAGAGATGGAAAAGCTTGATTTACTGTGGCAACCACTGAAAAATGGACAAGCTGAAAGTATGGATGGATGTGGGTGATTGGCTGTAGTTCGTCAATTAACCTGCTGTTCACCTGCTATCAGTTCCATTGAAACATGTTATGTTCATATTCTAGCAGCAGCGGTGGCCTAGTGGCTGAGGATGTAGACCTGGACCTGCAACCCTTCAGGTTCTAATCCACCAGCTGCCAGGTTGCCACTGAGTTGCTCTGATCATAGCACTGTCCTGATGGTCCCATATAACTTCCAGTGGACTCACCACCCACAGTATGGAGCAGTATGTTTTTGGGTGTAGTCATGGAGACTGCTGCCCCTGAGACCTGGGAACAGACAAGAGGATGAATTTCTAATTATATTTTTAATGAGTTCAAATTTATATTTTCATTTCCTCTTTTCAATTCAACCCAGGATCTCAGCCAAACTGAAAACACTAAGCTGCTCCTTCAGTCTCTGGCTCGTCTGCCGCTGAACTGTAATCCTGATCAGAAGGATTTATGACGCAGTTAGAAAAGGACACACACACACACACACACACACACACACACACACACACACACACACACACACACACACACACACAGTGGTATCAAACAAACAAAAGGCATCAATAAAACACTGGCTGTCAACACAATCGCTCCATCAATTGGTTTCCACCCGTGCCGTTCTGTTCTGTTCTGTTCTGTTCGTGCGGTCCAAGTTATGTGAACTATGTTTCCAGATAAGACCATCAGATTAAATATCTTCATACCTGTGACAGTGAGCTGAGGTATCGCTGGTACAATCTCTTACCTCCCTGGTGCGTCAGAGTGAGGCCCGCTGACGGCCGTGCTTTAACAAACTTGTTCTGTTTGATCAACAGCTCCAGGGCCTGAGGAGGAACAGCATGGGAGTGTTGACCAAGAGTAAGTACCAGTTCTTGAGATAAAACCTAGAACTATATTCATTTTTGTCTTCATGTTCTGTAAAATTGACCTTTACATCAGAAGAACAGTCTGATTGAATCTATGAATCATGCGTGTGGACTGATCACCACCACAGAGTTTGTCTCCATGGCTGTTGCCTCTACCTTTTTGGCTATCCCCTGTGTCCTGTCGTGCTCAGACTCCGATACCTGCAACGGGACATGCGCTTCCCCCACTGAGCCTCCACCCAGCCCTGTGGAAGTGGAGAAAGCCGCTGCAACCATCCAGAGCCACTACAGGAAGTTGCAGCAGAAGAAACAGAAGAACGGAAAGTAGAGGAACAAATAGGGGGAAAAAATGAGGAAACAAACCAAATAATTCCATCAGAGGAGGAGAGAAATTATAAATGTACTATAGAGTACAATTCCCCAACCTTTATTACAACACAAACCAGTTAAATGTCTCATACTATTTTCACGGACCGGTCGTTAAGTTGTGGCAGATAAATACCCCTATAATAAAACTAAATTTTCCCATGTTCTGAAATATTTTCCTACCTATAAAATCTTCCTACCTGAATTAAATGTGCATGAGCACAACAAGGATTTTTCTAGTGCACACAGCCTATAACTTTCTTCTACCAGACCGGTATAAAAAGTTAGAATCTCGTATCAATGACTCTGCGTCAGTTTGTGTTTTTTGTTGTTGTCTTCACTGAGAAAATATTTCCTAATCAAATATAGTTGCGTTATTGATGATGGAATCCTAGCCATTCTATTGGTCAGTTCTTTTGTTGATATGGGTATGGATCAAGTGGAAGTAATAGACAGATGGGGCCAAAAGGAAACATTATTTCTCTGCGGCCCAGCACCAATTCACCTGGTCCCCAGCCCAGTGGTTGGGAACCACTGCTATAGACAAAAGGGAAAATGTGATCAGACAAGAATCACCACAGAGCTCCTGGAATAGAAGAGAACAAACAGTGTCAAGCATTAAACATTTGATGTTAACAAATACTTGTGCATATTTATATATGTTATAATTGATGTATAAAACAATTGAAACGTACATCTAAAGTACCTGCTTTTCCAGCAATATATGTCATATTTGATTGTTTATGCAACGTGATTAATCAACAGAGACTCAGTGTTGTATCAGATTGAAACATTTAATCATTGTCTAGTTCTAGTTTGTACATGTGATTCATGCTGACTGTTTTGTAAAAATTTATTATCTTTCGAAGCATATTGTGTTTATTGTAGAACACCGCCATCTAGCGGTTGTATTGTTAATATGAGGTTTAAGACACATTTTACTACTATAAATAAAAAATTCCAGAGGTTACTTTTTTCTCTCTCATATTTATAAATTGGGGGTGGCCGCTCCCTCACTGTTAAGGTAGCCGACCTGAAACCCGGAGGTTTCAGGTTCTAATCCACCAGTTGCCAGGTTGACACTGAGTTGCTCTGATCATAGCACCGTCATGACCCACATAACTTCCAGTGGACTCATCACCCACAGGAAGACTGACAGTATGGAGCATTCTGTGTAAAAGAATGAAGTCAGTGATCACAGTTCATAAAAAGATAGCTTTATTGCACAAGGTGTTGAGTACTCTTTTTCAGTTTTGTAGGTTTTCATAGAAAAGAAAATGTAGAGTTAAACACAAGCAATTGCAAATCGAAGCAACATTTCCCCCGTAAAAGAGTAAGGAACAACCTCTGTGTTTTTAAAACCTTTGTATTCATCACCCCCCGAATAGTTCACTTCACCCCTTTGAGTTTTTTAACCAGCAAAAATTTTCAGAACATGCAATGCTGCTGTCCTCCTTTTAAAAATGGAAATAGGTAAACTGAAAATGTCCAGCAACTAATGATAAATTAAGAAAAAAATAAAAATAACCACACACAATAAACTGGAAAAAAGAAGAGATTTCAACCAAACATTCTGCCAAAAAAGACGTTAACCTGGGTGACGATGCACGGTTCCCTCTGACATGTTTCCACCGGTCCATAAATCAATAGATAAAGCAGTTTGTGTATAATTATATCATTTCTTATTAAGTTCTTTGTTCTGTCTCCTTACAATAACTTTGTAGTTTTACATTGTGCCCTGGTTTCTAGTCACGGTGTCAAAATAGTACTCATTTATACAAAAACACTTTCCTATGTACACAGGTTGTCTTTTTAGTAGTAGGATTTATGTTGCAGAGATGAATAAAGGGTACAGTTAAAAAACGCAACGCTGGATTGGTTGGACAGATGTGGAAAAGAAGGGGAAACAGGAAGGAGTTGGCCTTAAAAACACTGATGCACAGTCAGTTTGGAAGAAATGTGGCTGCGCCTTAAGAAAACATCCACGCTGTGGAATCAAAGAGACCCTGAAATTTAATGTCTATGGGATGGAAAAAAATAATCCTGCAGAGATTATTAGATTTAGCCTAAAGATTAAGATATTCCACCAGTTCTCCACAGAGGTCTGCAGCTGCATCAGAATATGACTAAAAAAACTTAATGATATATGATATATATATATATATATATATATATATATCCCTTTTTTCTCACTTCGAGGCTGATCTGGGACCAGGGACTCGTTTTGTTCAGCCCATGTCTAACATGGACTTGTTGTGAAGACAATGAAAATATTTCAGTACTTGAGTTTTCTTTGCACCGAACATTGATGCATCTCAATGAATATGGATTCATCTTGATAAATTTGAATCACAAATAATCACGATCAATTGTAATTAATCAGTAGCTGTATAAAATGACTAATCTGGTGAAAACAGTCGTGTTATGTCGCTTACAGTTACATAATGTGACTTAAACTCAAACTAAATCATGATGTGATGTTTGATGGGGCAAATTAATAATTGGTTAAAGAAAATCCAACAGATGCTTGATTTAGCATTGACAAAAACCTGTTGCGTAAAACCTTGTGGACATTTTCTTAAGGTCAGATTGAACACTTACGTCGGACAAACTGATACTAGATCAGTGTTTCACATTCAAGGCCACGTCACTGAACTGAGGAGCAGTTTAGGCAGTTATTCTCCACGACTCCATCCAATATTCATAGGACCAGAGTAATAAACCCTCTGCATTTGGTTGATAAAAACTCAGGTCTTTTTTTATGTCCTTGAAGTGTCAAGACAACTGAAACTGGAACGACTTAAATTAACCTTAAAAAAAGATTTAAAAAAAAAGAAAAATTCCATTCTCATAGAAAGAAAACTCCATTGGTCGTGTGACAACACTGTAGATAACATCGTATGTTTATACTGTAATGATTAGTCTGAATTATACGGGTGTAGGTGTAGACTCCTACACCCAGAGCTGGAAGGCCGGGACACTGACAAGAGACAGGCGTCCCTGAGTGTCCGTTTGTCCCCAGTCGGGAAAATGGCGTGGACTCTGCCAACACACCTTCAGCAGCTACAATACAACATATTACAACAGACTCACTGACTGTACAGGCCGTCCTCCTCTCACTGTCAACACCACACTTCCCGCACAGACCCACAAACCACAGCGACACGATCTCACATCTAACAGTTCGCCCTTCACTGTGCTTGTGTAGTGTCAGTCGCCCCCTGCTGCACAGGAGCTGCAACTGTGACATTTTTTCCAAAAATCACAAGGATCATTTTTCTGACATCACCCTCACCAACTGACGTTATATTCACACGTTCACTGTCTCTCCGAGGGCTGCTGTTCCTGGCGTTCTACCCGTTTCCTATGTCCCTTCCTCACATCCTTTTTTCCGTCTCGCAGTTTCCACTCTGAGCGATTGTCTTGTGATCTTTTTTTTTTTTTTAATATATACTTTCTCAATTAGAAGTGTTTCTATATTTCTCTGCTTTTTAATTATTCATATATTTGTTATATATTTGAATAGAAATATATGTCTGTACATACCTTTGAAAAGAAACATATATGATATCTTCATAATTTTTTTTTCTCCATTTTTTTTTTTCTATTGCGAGAGCCCTGATGTTACTTTTCACCAAAATGTTTGGAGCAACTCCGTTTTTTGGAACATCTTTAGTATGAGATGAAACTTTGGGAGGACAAAAATGGGGCAACAAAAGAAGAAGATACAGTACTTTCTCTAAAGCTAAAATGAGCTCAGTGAGGTGGATGGACTTGAAAACACATCTTTTAGTTTGAAAAAAAAAAACAATAATAAAAAAAAACTCCCGTTTCCTGTTTCACTAACAACCTGCTTATTCTACTAACACATCCACGTCTCTCGCCTACGATCTCCAAGTCACAAGAACTCCCCATGAATTTACTGTACGTCAACTTGTCGTCAAATGTCAGACATTTCTGCTTTGTCCGTGCATATTTGAGTACGTCTTCTCCCAGACAGTCTGTCTTAACCATACTCGCCTCCAGACTTGCTGTTAGTCACAGTGACCCTGTATGGATATGATGAGAGTCCTATTTTAGAAACGCAAGGACAGGTTTGCTAAGCGAGATGTTAAAAATCAGCGATAAATGTGGTTCGGTGGCAGCCTGATGACTCAGAAACGCTCTCGTCCTTCTACAGTGAAGACATTTACGATTCCTTTCTCAATTCCTCAAAGTTGTGTATTCCAAACCAATGCCACGGCACCACAATGGCTGGAAACAAAGAGATAACTACGTCAGGATCATAGTGATTGCATTGTCAACCATGGTCCGTCCACGATCCTCTAAAGGTTCTACTAACGTCTTCCTCATCTCTGATACATCCGTCCACCTACTGGCCAGCATATGGATTGATTTTAAGAAGTGTCCCCCCTTTAAGAAGTCGTCGGTGGTGTGTGTATATACGTATATATATTTACACATACTGTGTACACACACACACGCACAGGATCATGAAGGTCTGTGGAACCAAGAACTGGACGGTCCTGGACAGTCCTGGACGGTCCATTACCTGCTCTGCACTGAGTCGGTTTCATTTGAAGCCCATATGCTGTGTCATACATTGCATGTTTAAGAAAGAATCATCACACCTGGTACTACGGAGACCAGCCTGTCACCTCCCTGGATAAATGAATTATGGGTAAAAGAACCTCTGTGACCACTGTTACCCTACGATGGGTAAAAACATCCTCCTGCCATGGCACCGTGCTGTGATAGGAGCTCTCCTCCAATCAGAAAACACGTAGAAAAGGGAAAGCTAAACAAACAAACAAAAGAATAGAATCACTGGTCCATTCATCCGACCACTGTCTTCTGTCCAGAAGTTAAGACAGTCAATGGTGAAAGCAGTTTGTGCATAAGTACAGTGTCCTTACTAGAAAAATGAAAAAGACGTCATGAAGAGATAAATCAATTCCATATTTGGCCGAGTGATTTCCAGGTCAATGAAAGAAGAGAGAGAGAGAGAGAGAAATATGACGTAATAATAATAATTATTATTATAATTATAATCATAGAAAGCAATCAGGCAGAAAGGAAGGCAAACCCCTGTGCTGTGGAGAGCCAACTCTGACCCTTTCATACAGTAGTGTCGATGGGAAACCAACCAGCGCCCCCTGCAGCCTGGCACAGTGCAGGCACTGACGGGTCAGCTGTGCATGTGAGTGTCCCTCAGCCCACTCTACCATACGGGGCTCCAGGCAAACGCTGGTTTGACCAGCAGTCTATAAAGAGTTACAGTGACAGGCCGCGGTGACGAAGGCTACACCAGTGTATAGGACTTAGAGTAGGCTCCTGCGCCTCCATCCCTCTGCTTCTGCAGTCTGCCCAGGCCGGAGGAGCTGCTCTCCAAAAGAGAGTCTCTGGATCCTCCCATCTTAGAGGATGACGAGGAGGCGCCACCCGGTGTGCCCCCGCTAGCTCCCGCTGCCCCGCCTCCTCCAGAGGAGGATGCTGTTGCTCCGACGGCTGTTGCAGTAGCGGCAGCAGCAGCCGCGGCACTCTGGGCCGCCGAGGCAGAGGAGCCGGGCATGGTGAGAGTCCTCTGAGGCAGGGTGGAACTGCTGGAACAAGCAGAACCTCCACCTCCACCACTACTACCACCACCACCACCACCACCTCCAACTCCTGTTGCTCCTCCAGAGGAAGTGAGGTTTGACAGACCAGAGTGGCCCTTGTTTAGGGCCTGCTGCTTGGCAGAGTCCATAGTCACATGACGGCCCTGGGTGTGGTACGCACGCTGGGCCAGGCCACGGATGGAGGCTTCTCGTGGTGGAACCACTGGACATGGGTCATGATGCTCTGACTGCTTTCGGAAGAAAGGGTCCGACTTCATGTAGAGGGGTAGGTTACAGTAGTCACCTGGAGGTGAAAACATCACATTTGACACAATTGTTTATTTGTTCCTAACTACAGTAGGAATCACTGGAAGAGAGCTGATGACTCAAAACACAACAATACAGAGAACCAGGTGTCGACTATAACTCTATTAATCTACTAATAATGTATCAGTATTTAGTAAAAAACTAAAAACTAAACTTGAGACCAAAAGAATGAGCTGCCCCACACCCAAAAACAAATACAAATATTTATTTTTACAAAATCCTAAATAAAAATATTTTTAAAATATTATTTTTTTAATAGAAAATTTAAAACATACTCAATGTGTAATAGTTAAAAAATATATATACATAATAAATTGAAATTAATTCTTGCATAGAAGCAATTAAAAAAAGAAACAGGGGTAATAATGTTGAATATGAGAATTTTTTTCATAAAAATAAAAAATAATATAATTATATAGTAAAAAACTTGCATTTACTAAATGTAATAATCATGAAATTAGAAAAAAGAATTTCAAAAAGAAAATTTTTAAATATTAAAGAACAAAGAATCTTGTTAACAAATATACTTCTATCAAACCTACCAAAAATACATTAAATTGTATATACTAACAGAGAGTTAAACAGAAAAACGGCAAAAAAAAAATCAGAAAATTGAATAAAGAAAAATATATTCTCATGATGATTAGACCACCATGTTTTTTTCTTTTAATTTTAATCCCTAGTTCCACTGAAGGAACATTTGTTTGGACAAATATAACGCTGACAACAATAATAACTCATAAGAGTTCATTTTCAGAGCCGATATCTGGTTCTTGACAGTAACAAAAATCATTTCTCACATCAATAGCTGTGACATTGTACTGACACTAACAGTTCTAGGCCATGTTTTTTCTTAGGGTAATCTACCTTTAGTGGAAGAATATTCATTCTCTCCATGACTGTATATCTACATATGTACACACGAATGAGGACTTACTCTTGGCGCGATGTGGAATGGGAACAGCTACATTCTTGCCACGGTCGTAGTCCTGTGGTTTGGGTGGCGAGGCAGTGAAACGGCAGATTCCAGGTTCCGACGGCGTGCTCATGGACGTCATGCTGTCTCCATTGTCATTGGTACCTGTGGTCATCTGGTCAGATGAACTGTCAGAGATAAAGCACTCGGTAATCTCAAATTTGGCATGCTGCAGGTGCTCCTCTAGCTTGGCGTGCTCGTAAGCTCTGGCCAGCTCCTCGTAGGTGGAGGAGGCGCTTTCTGTGGAGACCATGCTGTTACGACCTTTATCTGTGAACAGGAGTCAAAGGACAAAGAAGGTGAGTGAGACATCACTGACGACTTCTGACTTTAACTGGATTGTCAGTTTCTGTCCTGTGTCTTTTCGGTGGTGTGTCCAACCTGTGTCCTGTGAGAGACTAGCGCTGTAGCTGTCACTCTCAGTGACGGTGATGCCGTGCTGGGAGCCAACTGTTCGCCAGTCCGAGGTGAGCGTGCGGGCCGGTGTGGAAGCCTGACATTTGGTCAAGGTCCACTGACTGGAATAACGGTTCCTGATACTGTGGGCTGACTTCACACTCTTCCTCGATACGGGATCTGGTGGGAAATGAATACAATAGGAAATTATGGAGAAACATGTGGTGAGAGTTCAGTAGAAAGAAAAAGAAAAATTTAGGAAAAGCTAATCCATGGTTTAATAAAAACAAAGATTTAATTATTAATCTTGGCCAGGCGAGGGCAGACAGATGGATGACATGACATGCAAAATTATTTTTCCATTTTCTATGCTATCTATTAGGGTAATTATGGCATTGCAATTAAAAAGCAGGAGTTCAAAAAAAAAATCAAATTAACAATATCATTTGGACAAGTGTGGTGGGCCGGGTTAAAACGCCAGACGGGCCACATCTGGGCCTCAGGCCGTAGTTTACCCAGATCTGATCTTAGCTGTTTTCACATCAGTATTTTATGGTGTTGAACACTTATCGTGAACTGATCTTTCTCTAATACAAAATATTTTTTTTTAGTTAACTACTATTTTGCCTGAACAGTTTATAATGGCAGTCTCATCAACTCTCTGACCAATGCATGAATAAAAGAAAATAGTGAAGGAATGAACTTACATTGATTAAATATTAGACCCAAGTTAGTGGAAGCACGAGTGACTTTCCAATTTTTATATACAGTCTATTATTTTAAATAATAATCAATGATCAGAATAAATTCTCTCACTGGTTCCTGGTCTGATGTCTGACATGTCGATCAGTGGACCGCTGTTCTGGATGAGAGCCTGATGATGGACGGAGACTCCTGTGCAGAAACTCTGGGGGTTTCCTGTCTGGCTGAACTCAGTGTCTGTTACAGGAATGGTGGCCTTGTCTTCACCTGGAGAAAAACACATAAAAAACAGCAGATTTATACAAATATTAGGTTTTGATGCATTCTCAAAAGGACACAAAGCAACTCTGTCTCCTGTCCTCCTACCAATTTGCTTGATGCCTTCTTTGTCCTCAATCAGCAGCTGCACTCTGGGGATGTCGATGTGCAAGCGTGGACCCTGTGGAGGGCCCTTCACTGGGGTGTCAAAGCTGCGGTTGTTTTTACTAGATTAGAAATGGAAAACACCAATGTGCTTACTGTTTTTGGAATATAATAAACAGAGATACATGTTTTGGACTCTGACTAATAGCAGGGAAATTGAGAAAGTAAAAAAAAAATACCTTATCAGCATCTCAGCCAGACTTTTGGCATCTGGACAGAGCAGAGAATATTTACAATTAATGCCTGACTAAAAAACATTATTTTATATGTAATATATATATATACCGTATTTAATACATTTCTGCTACATATATCAAGTTTCTGATTCTTTTCTCACCTCGTAATCTCTTCAGGCGTTTTTCTTTGCGTTTCTTGCGAATTATGAAGAGAAGGGCCACGCCCAGAGTGACCAGGATCACAGGACAGCCAATGGAAAACAGAGTCTTCACATCATCGTTCTTTTCCAAAGGAGACTTACTTGGTGGGATTGTACCTGCAGCAGAATGAGAAACAATTAATTACAACATTTACAGAATAATATTTATCTTCAGCCTGGTATCGGTTGCTGGGTCTCAGGGGCAGTACTCTCCACCACTGTCACACAAATCATACTGCACAATACTGTGGGCCCACTGGAGGTGAATTACCAATCTGGCAGCTGATGGATTAAAACCTGAAGCCTTGCAGACCCAAGTTCTCCTCCTTTGCCGCAATGCCTTACAAAAGAATACTGTACAGTATATAAATTAATCCTTCTGCTCTGGATGCTCAGTCACCATTCCAAAAATAACTATTTTACTCACACCAAAAAACTGTTACTTCGAGGGCAACTAGACATAGAAGGTTTCTTGAAAATATTTCACCTCTCATCCAAGAGGCTTCTTCACTTCAATAAAACAAATTTTCTTCCTCGAAAAAACTAATATTTGGATTGAATGACTTGGATGACACAGAAATATTGTACTCACTGCCATCATAGTCCAGTGTTGCAAACTGGGAGCTCTGGTTCCCACAGCCAGCGCTGTTACATGCTTTCATTTTCAGCTCGTACCAGGTGGCCTCCCGCAGTTCGGCCAGGAATACATCTGTGGTGGCATTGGTGCGAATGCTCTGCCACGACCAGGTACCTACGACCAATTAGCAATGTTAGCTCCACAGGTTTATTCTGTTTCAAAAGTTTTTATTACAGTCTTGCACAACGCTGAATCACCTTTGGGTCTAAACTCCAGTGTGACGGCGCTGATGGGGCAACCTCCACTGGCCCAGCCCTGCAGGTTGAGGCGGGCATGGCTGGAGTTGATGTGGGTGAAGACGGGATGGTCCTTGTTGAACTGAGGTTCTGCAAAGTAACCAATGAAACTATAGTGTTGTGTTTCATTTCTTTTTTTTACGCACATAAAAGAGAGACAAACAGTGAACTGGCTGAGGCAAATGAATATAATTTATTAACCCGGACCTCTCACCTCTCCCATGAGTCTTTGCCTCAATGATCTCACTGATGCGTCCGGCACCCACGCTGTTCTTTGCAGCGAGCTTTACTTTATACCATGTACCACAACGCAGGTTTTCCAGTTTGAAAGAACGCTCGGTGGAACTGATGAAAACGTCTTTCCATTCCTCCGTGTTGTCCACAGAGTACTGCAGCACAAAACCTAAACACAAAAGACGGACATTTATTAAGCATTCTTAATATTTGCGAAATACAGAATTAATGGTAATAGTAAAAAAAAATTGACATTATTTTAGGATGTCCCTCAACAGGAACCTAAAATATAGTTGGGAATTATATTGTTTCATTATCTTGGCTACAACAACCAGATATATTACAAGTTCACGCTATCACATGTACAGATGATTGTTTATATCAGTGTTCACCAACCTTTTTTCTGCCGTGGACCGGTAAAATGTCTCGTACTATTTTCACGGACCATACGTTAAGTTGTGGCAGATAAATACCCCTTAATAGAATTAAATTTCCCCTTGTTCTGAAATATTTTCCTATAAATTCACTGTGCATGGGAACAACTGAGAGTTCTCCTACCAGACCAGTATAAAAAGTTAGATTCTTGCAGCAATGACTCTGTGTCATTTTGAGTTTATTGTTGTTGTCTTCACTGAGAAAATATTTCCTAATCAAATATAGTTGCATTATTGATGATGGAATCCTAGCCATTCTATTGGTCAGTTCAGTAGACAGATGGGATCAAAAGGAAATATTATTTCTCTGCGGCACGACAATAATTCACCCACAGACCGGTACTGGTTCCCGGCCCAGTGGTTGAGGACCAACCACCAAAGCACAATATTATCAGCACGATACATAAGGATTTATAAAGTCAAGGAAAGTATCGACCTCTGAGGAGACAAGAGGAGTCCACTAGATGGCAGTATCCGTCAGTGCTTCTCTTGCGTTCGTTGGCCTAGGATGGAGGGGATTTTAACTGTTCTCTTTCTACTCCCTGCTACAAAGCACTAGACCAGGATGGCGCTGACTGGGCATCTATGCAAATGAGGAAGTGCAATATGGTGACTGTTTTATAATCTGCTGCCTTGAAGAGCCAACACCCTTCAGCTCTCAAACCCAATCCCTAAAATCCTACTCTGTCCATCTGTCTTCCCTGTCAAAATTAAAAAATACTAAGCATTAATAATGAAAACGTTTCTTTCCCCCTCACCTTAGTTTATTCTTCCACTTCTCTGCTTCTCTCACAGAAATACAGCGGAGGAATATACACGTCTTTTTTTTACTATGACTGTCAAATTGTGATGGCTGCTGAGCAAAAACAGAACAGTCACCGGGACAAATACACAGAGAACAGACAGAATCAGCACAGAAATCCATCCTGGGGAATTAATGTAGACGGACTTGTTTATTTGTTGAACCGTGTTCTGTGTCTGTGATGAATTTTAATTTCAAACCCCTCTCCAAAAAGTCGGATGTGATAAGTATTGTTTTTCCTGTGAGGAAATGTGTCACTGCAGTAATAGTACAGACGATATCTCTGCCTGGCAGTTGTGAGCATAACCTCCTGCTGACATTGTGCACACGACTTCACAGGGCGATCAGGCTAATGTTACACATACATTAGCCAGAACAGACAGAGGGTTTGGGAATGTAAGAGCCACTGGTTTAGCCAAGCAGAACTGAGTCAATCTGAGAGTTTGAACCCATCACAAAATTCATTTCCCTCTTTTGTGCAAGGTATACATAAGAATTCACCTTTATTTTACCTGAGAGTAGTTGAGTGACTCCAGAAAAACAGAGTTAGAGCTTTGTAGGGTTTAAAAATATATATTTTAAATAAAAATATATATTTTAGAGAAAGGATTTAGGTAAAAACTATAAACATGCATCCCACCAGGACATAAACAACTTTACTATGTGATTCTTTTTCTTTCAGCTTGTCCCTTTTTCTCGAATGGCCACAGCAAATCAAAATTGTCCATCTCCCCCTGTCCTCTGTATCTTCTACTCCAACTACATCCATGTCCTCCCTCACTGCATCCATCAATCTCCTCTTTGTCTCCTACCTGGTAGAGATGTGTATAAGAGACAGGTGTTGGTAGGAAAGAATAACCCAGCTGTTTGCAGCTGACGGTGAAGGGTTCCACAGACCTCACGCCTGTTATCAGCTGTCCAACAGTCAGAACCCCGGTGTTTATTTACTGTGTTTTTATCTGTAAACGTCTGTCTCTTATCATAAACAACTTTACTATGTGATTCTTTTTCTTTCAGCTTGTCCCTTTTTCTCGAATGGCCACAGCAAATCAACATTGTCCTTCTCCACCTGTCCTCTGTATCTTCTACTCTGACTCCAACTACATCCATGTCCTCCCTCACTGCATCCATCAATCTCCTCTTTGTCTCCTGCCTGGTAGCTCCATCTCTAGGATCATCTACCAATGTATACACCTGTCTCTTATACACATCTAGATGTCTCTGAACATGTCCAAACCATCTCAATCTGTCTTTTCTAGCTTTTTCTCCAAACCTTCCTGTCTGTGTTGTCCCTCTAATCACCTCGTTCCTGATCCTGTCCATCCTTGTCTCTCCTAAAGAGAATCTCAGCATCTTTAATTCCTCCACCTCCAATTCTGTCTCCTGTCTTCCACCTTTTCCTAGTGTCTCTAATCCATCCATCATGGCTGGTCTCTCCACTGTCCTGTAAACCTTTCCCTTCACCTTAGCTGACTCTCTTCTATCACAGATCACTCCTGACTCTTTTCTACAGTTGTTCCATCCGGCCTTTATTCCTCAATGGAGTACTACACTTGTATATTCACATTCCTCTATGCTATGCTTATGGACATTACTTGGAAAGAATTGTACTCCCCATTGGGCGGTACAGTTGGCATGAGTTGACCTGTTGTCCACCAGATTATAAACATTGGACCTTTGCTTAAAGGGGGTTTGAAGCATTTCTTTTACCTCTGACAGAACTTCCTCCATTATCTCCTGGTATCCAGGCCAGTGTGATGGAGGATGTGGAGGTGGTGGAGACAGTCAGACGGGGTTGGTCTGGAGGAACTGAGGGCGACACAAAAAGTTCAACAAATAGATTATTTTGCCATCTACGTCAAAGAAAAAAAGGCGGCAGTGAAAAGAAATGGTCCCACCTTGAACCAAAAGGTTGACAATAATTGTGTCGAATCCCAGGGTGTTGGTGGCTGTGCAGGTGTAGTAACCAGAGTCTTCGGCTTTGACGGACCGCAGGACTATTGTCCCATTGGCCATAATGAGACGCTGTCCATCTTGCGACACTGGTATGGCTGTGTCCTCACTAACAGTTGAAAGAAAAGGAGATTTATTAGGAAACTGACCTAAAGTTTTTAATTAAGTCATGTCAAACAATTTAAATCTGGGTCCAGTGTCTTTTAGAAATGAGAAGGTATAAGATAAGAAAGAGTGAGAGCAAGATGACAGCAAGCATGGATGGATGGATGGATGGATGGATGGATGGATGGATGGATGGATGGATGGATGGATGGATGGATGGATGGATGGATGGATGGATGGATGGATGGATGGATGGANATAGATAGATAGATAGATAGATAGATAGATAGATAGATAGATAGATAGATAGATAGATAGATAGATAGATAGATAGATGAAAAAGTCACCTGTCTTTGGTCCATTTTATTGTTGGTGTTGGTTCTCCGACTGAGCTGCAGGGCAATCGAACCTCCTTCATCCATGGTGTGGTTACTGTTCCACCAAACGACAAGATCTTAGCTGGAGCTGGAGGAGGAGGAGGAGGAGGAAAAGAAAGAGGAGCACGTAAACAACACAGCATCAAAATAAGGAAGTAACAGAGCTGAATGATTTGAAAATGCAAACAACACTTAATCCAAACAGAACTAATGAATATGTACCAATCAGATCAACTTCCCATTGTCTAATAGAAATATTTCTAACCAAATAAACAAATGTGTTTGCAGTGTTGGAATCAATAGGATGAGAAGTAAAACACAAAAAACATGTATTGATTTCTTCGCCCTCAGTGCAGGGACATATTTGTACCAAGAACTGTAGTCACAGTGATTTAAACTGGGTGAGAAGAACAAACATGTGCTGAGTGTATGTGTTTGTTTGTGCCCCTGTCCTGTCAACAAGCGTGGATGGAGGACAGAGAGGATACGAAAAATAATAATTTCTTCACTGTTCCATTCCTTATGCCTCTAACTGAAACTTGGAGTTTTTACAACCTCAGCGATGGTGGCTGTGCTTCATCATGACAATAATGTGCTTGAAAGGGCAGCACATTCATTTACTTCTGTTATTTTCTACCTATTTTCTCTTAAACCAAAGCCTATTGATTTAACTGATCTTTTCTCAAACACATATTGCCTTGTGAATTAGTTAGTTCTGGTTCAACTGTGTAATTTTATTTTCTCTTTTTTCTTTTTTTTTCTTTTGCTCTCCCTTTCTCTGTGTCTGGGGCCAGTGTAAGGCCATTGCCCCCTGAACTTCCAGATCAATATCTACGTCCGTAGGTCCAAACAGGATCTGAGATAAAACAAAGAGATGGTGGATAAAAAAAAAAAAAAACAAAGCAAGTGACAAAATACGAGAGGAACCATTTATATGATCCACAGAGTCATGAGGGATGCAGAGCAAAGCATCCATTAAAAATGTATTTTTAGATCGTGGCATTGTCGCTAAGAGGCTTGAAGAGGAATTCTATGCTGTCTGTAGTGGAATAACTGCCCCTGAGAGAGAAGGATGCAGAGGCAGATGCAGAGGCAGAGAGGACCAGAACATGCAGCTAAAAACAAGAACATGTTGTTTCATTCACAACTAACAATCTGGACATCTGCATCTCTAACACCTCCGTGTCTAAAGCAGGGACAGAGGTGTATATTTGAAAATATGGAAAACTGCAAAAGTCCCATGACCTCAGCTGAGAGAGATTTGTCTACACTAAGGTTCTAATAATGGCCACTCACCCTTGGCTGCAGGTTCCACTGTGACTTTTTCACTGAAGTTTCCTCGACCTGCGGTGGTGACGGCTGCGGCCCAAATCAGATACTGCTGCCGGTGGTTGAGGTGAGTGATTCTGTAGAGCAGGAGCTCCGGGTTGGCTTCATATTCACTGGGCATCTGGAAAAGGAAAGGGTGGACAGTGATTAGAATGTAAGGGTACGTTAATAAAAAACAAAATAAAAAACAAAAAAAAAACATCTATATAACCTCCATTAAAGTAAATGTAAGTCTTCCACACCAAACTACAACCTTATTTAATCCGCTTTGTGTATTGTAGGCAGATGTTCAATCAATTTATAAGAATTGAATTAAATAAATTGCACAGGAATTGAATGTGAGGTTACAAGGATCTAAACAAGGATTATATACTGAGGATCAACTGTTCAGAGCAGTGGAGACTGTGGAAGAGAGGAGAAGAATAGAGTGGAGTCAGGATGGAACAATTGGAGAAAAGAGTCAGGAGTGATCTGTGATAGAAGAGAGTCAACTAAGGTGAAGGGAAAGGTTTACAGGACAGTGGAGAGACCAGCCATGATGGATGGATTAGAGGCACTAGGAATAGGTAGAAGACAAGAGACAGAGCTGGAGGTGGAGAAGTTAGAGATGCTGAGATTCACTTGCTGAGACAGGATCAGGAATGAGGTGATTAGAGGGACAACACAGACAGGAAGAGAAAAAGCTAGAGAAGACAGATTGAGATGGTTTGGACATGTTCAGAGGAGGGACCGGTGAAGAGGTCTTTCATTATTATTTAAAAAAGGTGTAAAATCTCCTAATGGTTGGAGGTAAGTTGTGTACAAATAGTTTCTCTTGGGTCTTTTAGTTTTTCAAGTGCATTACAGATCAGATGACTGGATTCATTCTTTCTTTCAAACACTTTCTTTGTAAAAAAAAAGAAAATAAGAAAATGCCTGGAATAAAACACAGATTTTCCACCACTTTTGTCTGTGTCCATCACAGGCCAGTCCCAAGACACTGTTTTTTTTACAACCTACTGAATCAAACAAGTATAAAAAAACTACTGTTTGGCGTTAACTATTCTCAAAAAATCCAAGAGGTCTTGGTGGAATTTAGAAATAAGGGATTATTTACTAGTGTGCATCCGCAAAAGTTTGGCAAAAGTACTCAAATAAATCTTTTGGTTCTGGTATCTTATTGCATGTGCTAAAGAAAGGAAGATAATTTTGACAGATGCCACAGTAGAGATGACTAGTCACTGGTGAAATGGCGAGATTAATGATGAGCATAACCCTCAGTTCCCCTGTTAAGTCAGAACAACAGGAAAAGTAAATGGAGGGTTGGAGGGTGGAGAGGTTATGATGAGGCATAACTATGAAAGGATGACAGTGGAGGCAAGAAGGTGGGGGTAGAGAGGGAGGGAAGGAGTGATGTGGGGGTAAAACCCAGCCTTTTCTCCTCCTCTGTTCTCTTCAGGGAGAGCAAACAGAGATATGATAGAGGGAGACAATAGGAGACGGAAAAATGAAACAGTCAGAGATATGAAGAGTCGTACACACTAATGAGGCCTATCAACAATGAGGCACGAGTGATGGGAGAAGAGGAGAGGAGGGGACAAAGGAGGAGAGGAGGGAATGGTTAGGGTTAGGTTGACAAGGTACAGGAAGCAGACAGATGGATAGATAAATGGATAGACAGACGGACAAGCAGATGGACAGACAGGCAGATAAACAGGTAGATAAACATTTCCTTCCTTTCCTTCCTTTTTTTTATTACAACGTTGGCTCTATCACAAAAGTGAACAGTAGGCAGCTTTGAGCGCTCAGGGAACAGTGTGTGGGGACGATACCATGCTCAGGGCCCCTCAGCTGTAACTTGATGGTAGGAAGATTCGAACCAGGGGCCTTGCGGACCCAAGTCCGCTCCCTTAACCACTATGCCATCAACTGCCCCTAAATAATAAGCAGATAGATCGACAGACAGATAGATAGACATATAGGAAAAGTGACAAGACGAGAGGAGACGAGAGGACATGAGAAGAGAGAAGAGAAGAGGAGAGGAGAGGAGAGAAAAAGAGAGGAGAGGAGGAAAATGAGAAGAGAGGATCGCAGAAGAAAGGAGAGGAGAAAGGAGCAGAGAAGAAGAAGAGAGGAGAGGACAGGAAATGAGAGGAGAGGAGGAAAGTGGAGAAGGGAGGAGAGCAGAGGAAAGGAAAGGAGTGGTGGGGAGAGGCGAGGAGAGGACAGGAGAGGACAGGAGAGGAAAGGAAAGGAAAGGAGAAGAAAGCAGAGATGGAAGGGGAGAAGAGGAGAGGAGGAGAGAGAGGAGAGAAGAGGAGATGAGAGGAGAGGAAAGAAGAGGAGAGCAGATGAGATGGAAGGGGAGGAAAGGAGAGGAGAAGAGAGAGGAGAGAAGAGGAGAGCAGAGGAGATGAAAGGGGAGGGAAGGAGAGAAGAAGAGATAAGAAGAGAGGAGAGGAAAGAAGAGGAGAGGAGAGAAGAAGAGAAGAGAGGAGAGGAGCAAAAAGGAGAAGAGAGGATCGCAGAAGAAAGGAGAGGAGACAAGATGAGAGAAGAAAAGAGCAGAGAAGAAGAAGAGAGGAGAGGACAGGAAATGAGAGGAGAGGAGGAAAGTGGAGAAAGGAGGAGAGCAGAAGAAAAGAGAGGAGTGGTGGGGAGTGGCAAGGAGAGGACAGGAGAGGAGAGGAAAGGAAAGGAAAGGAAAGGAAAGAAAAGGAAAGGAAAGGAAAGGAAAGGAGAGGGAAGGAAAGGAGAAGAAAGCAGAGATGGAAGGGGAGAAGAGGAGAAGAGGAGAGGAGAGGAGAAGAGGACAGGAGAGGAGAGGAGAGGAAAGGAGAGGAAAGAGGAAAGGAGAGGAAAAGAGAGGGTAGAGGAAAGGAGAGGAGAGGACAGGAGAGGAAAGGAGAAGAGAGCAGAGGAGATGGAAGGGGAGGAAAGAAGACGAGAGGAGAGGAGAGGAGAGGAGAGGAGAGGAGAGGAGAGGAGAGGAGAGGAGAGGAGAGACACATACATAGTGACATGAATGACCTGAAGCTAGGTGTGTAATTGCAGTTGGTGTAAACATCCATGTGTCTGCTGTCTAGGCACATAGTTCTCAATGTCCACTCTGAACACACAGAGACAGACACACAAATGCTGAGTGACAGTCACTTGTCACTGATGACTCCATAACTGACACAGTGACAAAAGTGTGGAAACACTGTAATCGTGGAGGACCAGGAAAAAAGACAGTGAAGATACCAGTAGATGCAGGTTGGTCTACTGTCTGAACACAGTTTGTTCAGGTCAAACCAATTCTGAGACTTTTTTCACTGCTTTCTTCAATTTCCTGCAACACATTTCTTCATCAATGTCTTCCTGTCCCAGTCTAAACATCATCAACCCATCTGGGCCCAAACTCTCCTCCACTTCTCCCTTTTCTTCTACTTCATCCTTACATCATTGTCTTTTCTAACCCAAGTCTCTCCCCTGTACATCCATCACTATATATTCCACTGCAGGCACAGCCTTGGATGGTCTAGGAGTTGGGGCGGATGAATGAATGGGTAGGTGGGTGGACACTGAAGGGAAAGGAGGGAAAAGTGTGTGTGCCGCTGTAACGGATATTAAAATATTCCTCCAGCTCAGAGATAGCTGTGATCCGGGAACGATAGAATGAGATAATGAAAAGAGGAACAAAAGTGGTCCCCATACGGTGTGTCTGCCCCCTCCTCCCCCAATTCCTCCTTCCACCTCTCCAGTCGCACTCATTTACATAGTAATCATTCCAAACTCTGCATAGGGGCTTAGGGGAGAGGAAGAAGGAGGGATGGAGAGGAAGAGGAGAGAGTAAGAAGGAGGAAGACGGAGAGAAGAGACAGACGGGGTTAATAGATAAACAGAGAGTGATTTGTGAATGGGGGAGATGTTGTTTATATCTGGATAGCTACGTTTATGTGTTGCATTTTTGCATGTATGTGTGCAACTCCAGATTTCCAGCTTGTAAAAGTGCACTTTATAAAACACACACACAGACACAAACACACACGAGTGTGTACATATTCACGTCTGCAAATGTGGGTGTGCTTGCTAAAGTGTGTGTGTGTGTGCGCGCTTGCTGCCGAGCTTGTTTTTTGCTCTTGTTGATGAACAGATGAGGTTGTCTTGGCAACGTGATGAGACACAGATATGCAAATTAGGCTGAAGGTTGAGTTTGCATGCACACACACTGCGGTAAGAGGAGAGCGCATTTCACACACTCCTCTTGCTGAGACTGCAGCACCAGACCTCACACACACACACACACCGACACACACTTTTTGCAGCCCTGTGTTCAAAAAGCCATACTAATTTGTCATTTAATTGTGAAATAAATTGCAGTGAAGCCTTATTTTAGTGAGAAAAAAAAAAAATCTCCCAGACAGTTTTAAAGTGTCATCTTTCCACATCTCACAGCTTTGCAAACACACACCGTCCTGTCTGCTGTACTCACCGGTTGGCCTGACCCAGGGCTGGAGCAGTAGATGGTGTATTTGCGAATAATTCCATTTGGCTTGTGAGGGGGTAACCAGGACACAACAACACTGCTGGCAGAGGAAGGCACAGCTTTGATGCCAGCTGGGGGTCCAGGATCTTGATGGGAAAGAAAATGTGAGATGGTTATATTTCTCTTTGTGCAGAAAAAAAAAAAAGATTTAAGTGCTTTAAAGGTGGGAATGCCAGATTTGTTTTTCATTTGTTGTGCGTGGGAACACAGACAGAGGGCGAGAGATGTTAGATATTTGTAATAGTAACATATAAATCACAGAGACATAAGGGCACGGTCTCTGCTGATGAATACACCTACATACACTCCGTTTCACCAATAAAGGATGACTAGTTGATTCATTTCACGCACAGTTAAAACATTCCTGCAAGTCAGATAAATACAATTTTCATCACTATTGTTTTGTTATAAACAATTCACCGTCATTTCTAGTGAGTTCACCACCTGCAGGTAGGTATGGTGCGGTGCAATTTGTGTAGCAGTCGTGAGGACTGTTGCCCCCGAGATCAGGTAATGGATAATATATGTATATAATTCTGAGATTACCTTTTTTTCTGAGTTCAGGCATAACAGAAAAATTGTGAAATAAATTGCACTGAAGCCTTATTTTAGTGTGAAAAAAAAAAAATCTCCCAGACAGTTTTAAAGTGTCATCTTTCCACATCTCACAGCTTTGCAAACACACACCGTCCTGTCTGCTGTACTCACCGGTTGGCCTGACCCAGGGCTGGAGCAGTAGATGGTGTATTTGCGAATAATTCCATTTGGCTTGTGAGGGGGTAACCAGGACACAACAACACTGCTGGCAGAGGAAGGCACAGCTTTGATGCCAGCTGGGGGTCCAGGATCTTGATGGGAAAGAAAATGTGAGATGGTTATATTTCTCTTTGTGCAGAAAAAAAAAAAAAAAAAAAAAGATTTAAGTGCTTTAAAGGTGGGAATGCCAGATCTGTTTTTTATTTGTTGTGCGTGGGAACACAGACAGAGGGCGAGAGATGTTAGATATTTGTAATAGTAACATATAAATCACAGAGACATAAGGGCACGGTCTCTGCTGATGAATACACCTACATACACTCGGCTTCACCAATAAAGGATGACTAGTTGATTCATTTCACACACAGTTAAAACATTCCTGCAAGTCAGATAAATATAATTTCCATCACTATTGTTTTGTCATAAAGGATTCACTGTAATTTCTAGTGAGTTCACCACCCGCAGGTAGGTATGGTGCGGTGCAATTTGTGTGGCAGTCGTGAAGACTGTTGCCCCCGAGATCTGGTAATGGATTATATATGTATATAATTCTGAGATTACCTTTTTTTTCTGATGATATAAGTTCAGGCATAACAGAAAGATCAATATGTTTTTTTTCTCCAAGTGCCACAATAATGGAATCTAAAAATCAAAATTGCAGACTAACATTTTTTTCACCGTTATTACTGCATTATTTTTCTAAATTGTGTTTTTTTGAGTATAAGAACCTTGTAATGCCACAATTTAAGAAACATGCCTAAAAAGCAGACCTCAAACTTAAGGCTGGGCAAACACTGTTAGATTTTTTTTCCAATCCAAGCCGTCCATCAGCTGCTCACACTGTACGATCTAATTGTCAGGTGTATTGGACTGCTATATATATATATATATATATATATATATATATGTATATCTGCGGGACGTATAAGATAGGTAGAGGTAGAAGATGCTTGTAGTGGGAGGTGCGCGAATGCTCACAATTGCTCTGAGACAAGATGAGACTAGTACTCAGCAAACAAAAACAGTATTCTGTGCACAGACACAGCGAAGAAAAGTTGACAATGGACACATGTATGGACAGGGAAATAACTTGACAGTTGATAGACTGCAATAATATGTGATAAGGAAATCTGAGGCTGAGAAGGGCCAGGCCAAACTGACAGGTTGCACAAGTGCAGTAAATACACATTTTCATATGCTACAGGCAGATCTGGGGGTGGGTGGCAGAGGGAGGGTGAAGCGGCGAAGAGGTTGCCCCTGGACATGGTGTCAACCCTCATCTGGAAGAAGGTAGAGAGCACACTCTCAGCACACCACTGATAACCACACACACACTCATGGATACAGGCTGACATAATCCATTGTACATTATACACAATGAAGAGCCATTCCAGGAGGCACAGCTTATAAAATAAAGATAGAGCCAGGAATGAGAATAAAGGCCCTTTTCTGAGATGGCACTTCTTTAAAATGACTGCTTCCTCCTCACTCCTCCGCTCCTCCTCGCTCCCTCACTTTCTACATCTCCAGACGCCTGCCTCCTACTCTGCCTGGCCCCAGGGAGGGAGAAGAGAGGCGGATACGGATGTAATCCACAGCCCAACAGTGTAAGCACAAAATTAATTCTTTCTAAGCCTCAAAGAATTAATCCCCTCTCTTTGTGGCGGCTGCTGAGCAAGACCTACGCGCATTAAAAGGCGATGTACATGCACGTGTGCGTGAACACACACACACACACACACAGACAGACACAAAACACACACATGCAAAGACACACTTAACCCCTGCATAGCCTACAGCCTTCGGCTCCTGAACTAATCGCATACACACACTTTTAGTCTTCTTAATTCTCATTAGCAGTGGTAATGGAACATCAGAGTACAAAGAGGTTTTAATAGGCATCCTCATCCTCACAGAAACCCTCCAACGCTTCTGTCTGCCTGCTTCTCACAAAATCTCTTCCCTACCAACAAGCAAAACCACAGCTCTGTCCAAGATATGAGATGAAAGATAAAAATGATTCACATATGAGAATCGAGTTTGGTTTGTAGATTCATAATTGATTCATAAAGATCCAAAAATAGTCAAAAAATCAACTTGCCGAAAAATTGATAGATTGTAATTGTTAGGGTTGGATAGCGGCATCTGGTGGAAGAACCATAAAACCTTTCTGGCCCAGTGTGTGTAGCTAAAGACAACCACCTTTAGTTACCGTAGGCTTGAACCATAGGCGTAGCCACCACCCAATCCAATGAGAGGGCTTATCAAACGTGGCTATAAAACTTTGGGGTTGGCCCACACTAATTTTTTCTGGGCCCACCGATTTTAAGGTGTCTGGCTACGCCCCTGGTTTGAACAGTTTGAAAATAGGACTTTGACTTTTGATACCAATGAACCGTACATTTAAATAGAAAGAATAAATACTAATCAAAGTTGATGTTGTGTAGCGTTCATTTGTATTTATCGTATTCAATCATTCATCTTTATCCACTTAGCCAATGTCGAGTCACAGGTGCAGCAATCTCCACGACTGCCACCCAAATTACATTGCACCATAATGTCAGCCTTCCTGTGGGTGGTGAGACCACAAGAAGTTATGTGGGTCCGAACGGTGTTATGATCTGAGCATCTCAGTGGCAACCTGGCAGCTGGAGGATTAGAACCTTGTGGAACAAAGTCCACTTTCTTAACAGCTGAACCACCACAGCCGACTGTGTGACCATAACTTGCTTATAACACATTTAAAAAAGAGCAATGCATCACTGACTTACAATCTTCACGGGTCTGAATATAAAGGACGTTGCTCCTGACTCCATCTCCAGCCTGTGTGTAGGCTAGGACCTGAATGCTGTAGTTGGTGAACTTCTCCAATCCTTTAAGTTCCACCTGCTCATTGGTGGTTGTGATGTTTTGCATTTCACCCCACTCTAAGACCCCAGAAGAGAGAAGGAGGTTGAGATTACAAGGGAGTTGTGACTAGAGTTATTCTGAGTCATAGACATGTTCTGCTTACCTTCATCAGGAAAAACAGCCCAGAAGACCACACGGTATCCCTTGAGCACACCATGTAGAGTGAGTCGAGGGGGTTCAGACCAGGTGATGACCGCTTCATCGGATGTTACTGAAATAGTTCGAATGTTCTGGGGAGGCTGGCTGGGCACTGGAAGTGAACACAAAGAGGAGGCAGGGCAAGGGAAAATGTTTAAAACTGAAAAATAATCTATTCAAGCCGAAAGTACTGAATCTTTGCAAAAAAAAAAATCCCAACGTTAAAGTCAGGATTTTCTCACAAAGAAATGTGTAAAACTATCACTGTACAGTGCCAGTCATTACCAAATCTATATTCTGATTACCACCTGTGGGGAAATGGCTCCTGAAGTAGCATGATAATGACAATTTGGACTTTTTCAGGGAAGCTATTTATTCCTGGAATAATAGATGAAGTGATTACAGCCTCTCTGAGCAGCAGGAGGTTCGAGCTCCTAACGGTCCAGATGTAGAAAATCAAGACAACCTCTAGAATGTGCTGTATAAAATCTAATTCAACATTTCAATATATGTACCTGATAAAACCTTTCCTGAACAGTAGTGCAAGTTCGAGATTGATTCATGTTTAAATTATCTTCTTTTTCACTAAAATTGACTTATAACTATATCTGATATACAATTACATTTTGCACCACTCCAACTAAATATTAAAGTCATACATTTTCTTCCATTCCATTGGCAGCAGTCTCCACAAATGCCACCCAAATCACATGGCTCCATACAATGACCCTTCCATTGAAAGTTATGTGGGCCGGGACAGAGAACCTCAGTGGCTGGTGGATTTGAACCTGAAGTCTTGAGGACCCAAGTTTCTTTAACCACTTGCCAATTTACTGCAGAATGCTGGCAGTACTCTCTTCCTAAATTTCAGAGACTGAATTCAGTCTTCAGGTTGAGATGGTTTGGACCGTGAGTATAAGTAAGGACAATGGATACATCGGTAGAAGAATGCTGGAGATGGACCTACCAACAGAAAGAGTAAGGCCATAGAGGAGATTGATGGGTGCAGTGAGGGAGGACATGGAGGTAGTTGGAGTCAGAGAAGAAGATACAGAGATCAGGGGGAGATGGAAAACATTGTGTTGTCATCCCATTTACACTGGTAACTATTAACTCAGTTGTCATCCTAGTCACATTCAGGGGCAATACCTTCTTATTGAATTTACAGGCAATCGTGAATGAATCAAGGATCACATGCACAGTGTTAATGGATTGGATTTTTTTTTTGTCATCCAAACTTGTAGCTGCACAACACTAGATTGCATCACTTGTGGATCATGTTAAGATTTCAGCTGAAAACTGAATTTAAATTTTATGGTTGCTTTTATCTTTATAAAAGAGTAACCCCTAGAAGGTTCCCCCGATACATTTCCATACCAGGCCTGAAGCGAGCAAAAAGCCCAGTGATGGATACAAAAAAAAAATCCCACTACATGCATCCAGGCTGATGTATAGGAGTATCTCCACAACCACCACCTCTCTCTCTCCCTCTACAGGCTGCCCTCTGTTCACTCCAACCCAGGTGTCTCGTCTGCTGGCTCTCACTGACCATCAGCCTTTCAGGCTTTGAATAACACACACTGTCTGAGATGAACAGAAGTCAACTTGTGAGGAAATGGAAGGGCAGGAAGAGAGGAAGAGAGCCAAGTGAAAGATAGGGAGGAATGAAAGGGAGAGGATGGGCCCAGTGCACCAGGGCATCTCTGTGCAGCTGGTGAGGAGAGAGATGGTGGGGATGAGGGTGGAGGGATGAAGGTGGTGGATGGAGACACTACAAGTTGTTTTCGCATTACTAAAATTCAATGTCTTTGGACTTGGAAAAAAATAAAACACAGGATATTACAAAAAAGCTCTTTCTCACACCTTAAAATAAAGACATCATCGATATGTCGACCATCTATACAATTAATGATGCACTCAATCAATGCAGACAAAATGAAGTCCTAAAATATACATAAACATGTTGTGAAAACAATATATTTCAGCACAACAAAAGGCAGTTTTTGGACTGGGGCTACAAAGAGAAAGAGGGGGAGGATATGTGGTTTGAAGGGCAAAGAGAAAAGGAAGGAAGTGGGGAAGAGTTAAAAGCAAGGGGAGCAATGGAAGGGCAGAAAAAGATGAAAAGAAGGAGCAGGGAGACAATGCGTTCAGCTGTGGATAATTACAGCAGGAAGCTAGTAGAAGGAACGAGAGGGAGAAAGAGACAGAGGGAGAGAGTGGCAGGGACAGACAGAGAGACATGCTAATTATAATTATTTTTAGTATGCTTGTTGTTATCACTATTATCATAATGGCCATCAATATCACTGTCGCCACGGTGACAGCCACAGGGAAGAATTGGAGGATTCTGCCTGCTCTGGACTAATGGAGCTCTGCTCAGCATTCATTGGGTGGAAGACCATGGATCTGACGTATGTGTTTGGGAGTGATATTATGGAGCGGAATCATGGATAATGAAAATTTCAAATAGTCGAAATAGCCTTAATCTGTTTTCAAATTATATCCGCAAATTTTGAATTTGGCCAAAATTTGTACCAGTTACAAAAATACAACCTAATTTGTTTTACTTTTGTTCTAGACAAACAAAACACTGCTTTACAAATACTTATTCAATTATTTATTGACTTGTCTGGAGTTACACACTAGTAGTATTAAGGTCAACCTGTAGGGATAAAAATTATCAGGCACTGCTTTCCAACTTTATTCATTCATACTTCCTCCATCTTCCTCCGATTATTTGTTACCACCACCCAAATTGCACTGCTCCATACTGTAGTCCTTCCTGTGGGTGGTGAGTCCACTGAAAGTTACCTGGGGTCGGGATGGTACTATGATCAGAGCACCTCAGAAGCAACTGGTGGATCGGAAGCCTTGAGGACCCAAATCCACTTCCTTAAACGCTAGGCCACCATTGCCGCCCACTTCACTCAATACATATTGGGTAGTTGATGGCCTACTGGTTAAGGAAATGGGCTTGGGTCTACTAGGCCCCCGGTTCAAATCCCTTTACCACCAGGTTACCGCTACATGTCCTTACATACTGGTGCTCTCTAAGGTGATTGGTTATATATTGGTTCTATAAATCTAAAACCTTTTGTTTTAGAATACAGGAGTCAAACTTTAAAAAAGGATTTATATGATTAGTATATATATATATATATTTTTTTTTTACTTTTTGGGTAGTCGGTAAATATTTGTCTCTGAAGTTGAAAATCAGGCTGAAGATACTTCTTTCCTGCATCCACAAACAAAACTGCAATGTCCTCACGGTATCATATCATGTGATCACGGTCATTTTTTCCTTTGCTGCAGCACTTAGTTAATATTTCTTCTTCCTGTCTGTCTGAATTCTTCTGCAGGTAAATGTGTTTAAAAAAAAAAAACAACAACAACCTGATACACTATTAGGAGGCCTTGAGTAAGGTGCCTGTTTTCTACATGCTTTCATGGTTTATTCAGTCACACATTAAGTCATCCATTCAGTGGCTCAGCATTGAGCTCATCAGGCTTCTATTCATCTCAGCTCAAGGCAAGACCTCCATGGTGTCTTTTTTTTATTCCACATGGATCGCGCAATTCTTTCTCCACTGCTGCTCAGACAGTGAATTGTTGTTGAGAATATGTGCCCTTGATGTTTGCAAAAAGCAGAAGAAGGTATTTTGATTCCTGCTGCCAACATTTCTCCTCGCATGCAAAAAAAAGAGATGGAATGTAGTCTTTTCAGGCTACAAAGTTCTAATTAGAAAGTGAGAAGGTAACAGGAACACAGACAAATGCAGTCTCTGTGAATCAAAGCAGGTTTATAATTTACTGTATCAATACTTCCTGCAAAACCACGTCCTGCTGTGTTCCCTTCATCCCAGAAGGGCAAATATTCCACATTTATAGTCAAATGTAGAGAGGGCAGAGAGCATGCTGGGATGCTGTATGTTAAGCATGTGTTGTTTTATGTGACTCTCACCATCTTCCAGGGTTGTAGCATTGATCTCTGAGCTGGACGGTCCAGTGCCCGCCCTGTTGAAGGCCTGGACGACCACACCATACTGGGCAAACTTCTTTAGATTATCCAAAGTGTAGACCTCACTGTCTCCTGTAGCCTTCATCTCCACAATACTGTATTGGCCATTACTGCCTGGTCCATTCTCCCTGTAGCCGATCTGGTAACCGCGGATGACACCATTCTGCAGTTCTTTTCTGGGAGCCTGGTACGGAAAAGTGAAAAGTAAATACGTTGCAACAATGAGCACACAGATACAAAACAAAAAAATTCAAAGTTTTCTAAGAAAGCACCAGAAAAGCAGCGTCTGAACCTTTTTATATCAATTCCCTGAATTTTTACTTTACTACTATTTTTACTGTACTTCTGTATGCAAGGATTTGTAAAATTCTGTATGGCTAAGTCACAAAACACAATAATATTTCCTTTTTTTTCAAAATGAAAACTTGAAAAAAACAAATATTGAAATATTCTAATAAATTACCTTCCAAGTAACCCTGATGCTCTGAGAGGTTACAGGCTGCAGCACCACCTCCATGGGAGGACCATCAGGCTCTGGAGTGTGTCAGGTACATAGTCATTTATTAAATTGACGTACTTTTTTTTTTTTTTCATAAATAAACAGATTACTATAAACAACTTTGATAAAGGTCCTTACGTGCTTCATCAGTGCTAATGGTGAGTTCTTTACTGGCCTCGCTCTTTCCTATGGCGTTGTAGGAGTACATGCGAATGCTGTAGACAGAGGCAGGATGAAGGTCCACGATGTTGGCTTGGTTATTGGTGGGGGAGATATTTCGAGTGGCATGTTTCAGCTCCCAGGTGTCTAAAAATGGAAGGGAAGGGATAAAAAATGAGAAGTGTATTATTTCATTAATTTCATTCCGTTACCGGGTCCAAGGGCAGCTGTCTCCCCATCATTGCCACCCAAATCACACTGCACCATACTGTGGGCCCTCAAATCCCCATTAAAAGAATGTTTTACCTGTCTTGTTCTTGTACTCGATATCGTAAGATGTAATGTCGCTGTTTCCGTCAAATCTCTGTATCCACCGTAGGTTCATGCTACGATCTTTAACGTCTCGCACCTCCAACTCCGGGGGGTCTGGAGGCTCTGTGTGTGTGTTTTTATAGAAAATAAAAATCAAAACACACAAAAGTGGAGAATGGAGAAAGCCTTTCACCTGAAGAACAGTTAATCTGATGTACGCATTTGACAGAAATGGATACCTTGAACGGTGAGCTGGATGAGACCTCGTCCTTCTCCATAAGAGTTGATGGCATGACAGGAGAAGAAGACAGAATCCTCGCGCTCTGCTGGCTTAAGCTGTTGGGAGAAGAGGAAAAGGCAAATGTCAAGGAGACAAATGGCTCAGTCTTTTGGAAGATAAAGTGTGTGAAATACAACTACAGTGCGATTGTTTTATCAACCAAGTGTCAACAATTTACTATTGCACTGTCAGGACTTGTTTTTTTTGTATTTGTTTCCGCCAAATGTCTGTAAAAATTCACTAAATATGAGTATGTATTTCTGACACTCATGTATATTTACCATTGTAAAGCATACTGAAACTAGTTCATGACCTAATTCAGAAAAAAAAAAACGGTTTTAGAAAAGCTACATGAATAAGTCTGTGTAGATGTTTTTCTGCCAGACAATAACAGTCAGAATTTACAGCCGTTGAAGAGAAGCTGGGATTTGATAAAGAACTGGAGCCAAATTTAGAAAAGAAAAAACCTCCTGTGTGTTGGATGAGTCACCAGTAGAAACAGGTCTGCAGGAGTAATTAGAATAATATTTATGACATATTTGGAAAACCCAGAAAAAGAATTCCAAAATAAGGAATTAAAAAAAAACATTTTTTTGTGATGACTCACACCCTTCAATATGCCTCACTTTTTCTTGTGTTAGAGTCTGGTATTTGATATGTGAAACATATAGGGTGCTGTAGAGTTCTAAAGTGGTCTCAGTTCTACAATTTCTACGACACTCCATATCTGAACTGCAATAGGAAGACAGATCACTGGCTGAGTGTTGTGAAGCAGGTTGTAGTGTAAGCCCATCATGTTAAATAAAAAATGAAAAAAAAAGTAAAATGTAAAAATGTAAACTATATATACCAATATATAATCAAGTGTAGCCATGATGCTAAGAGACTAATAGAAGGAAAGAACTAAAATGTGTCAATCAATCACATTAATGATTATCCAGATATTCTCACAAAATGAAGTGTTTCTTACCTTGAGAGTGGACAACACCTCATCAGTCTTCTCATTGGGACTCGTGGTAATAGAGTATCGGGGGTTCCGGTCAGGGTCGATGACCGTATCACCCCTCTCCCAGCGAATGATGATGGGCCATTCACCCCTGGCTGTGCAGTTCAGTTCTTTCACGTGGCCCTTTTTAGCCATCGTGGTGTTTGGGTGACTGGTGATCATCGCAGGGACTGGAAGGAGAAGAGAAGTGGGGTGAAAGATGAGGAGAAAGCTGTGATACACGATGACAGTGAACAGACTGAAGAGAGGTATATCAGCTGGTAGAGGGCAATAAAGGTGGAAAAGAAAGACTAAGGTGTTTGTAAAAAAATAATAAGCGCGCAGAAGGAGGAGGTGGAAAAGGAGGAGTTGTGTTTAAAGAGGTGAAGCTGGAAGTAGCCAAGTCTCATTGCAGTGAAGTAATGAAGAGCTATGGTCAATGAGGTAAAGTCAATAAACCTCCTCTCTCATTCTCCAATAGTTAACATCAGGGTCTAGGTGAATGAAGAGGCAAAAGCGATACACTCCACCTTTCCTGCACGCTCTCCACACAAAACGGCTCACACACTCCATCGTTTCTGACCCTCGCACACACAGAATATCGATCTGGAGACGGTTCTGCTGTTTTGTTTTCATCACTTATTCATCTCGCCCTCCTTCTTTTCGTCCCTCTCCACTGAGCGAAACAGACAGAATTGAGGGAAGCAGGGGAGAGGAACGGTTCAATCAATAACACTAACACCAGTGGGCGAACAAGACACAGGGAGACGGAGAGTGAGAGAGCAAGAGCGAGAGGAACCCCGGGATAGCAGAACACAGATAATCTAGTAGATGTATTCATGTGGCATCACCTGGTTAAACCTGAGTGTCTGTGAAAATGAGAGGCAAACATACCTGAATGATGTGATGCCAATGTCTTTTTTTCTCTGACACTGACACATTACTATAGTCGTTGGGACACACTGTCCTTGTCATGACAGCCCCACTAAGGCCAAATAAAAAACACTAGACCGACCGAGAATTTCCAAATCGAAATTATCGACTGTAAAGTTTTCATAACAAATTTCCCTCAATATTTCACTGTAACTTAGTTCAGTTTGAAGTAGCTGGGAGAAGGACGAAGGCCCCGAATTTGCATTTCCACACAGCGTTTCACTGACACCCAGGGCCAGATAGAGAAATCGATTGCAGATAATAATTAAGTTCAAAGTGTTTTTGATTGTCTGAGAACTGATCCCTGGAGTCAAAAGATCAATGGCTCAGTGCTCCTTCACATTACACTCATGGCCGTGTACACACCCGCAAACACACACACTGCTATTTGTGCTCTTAAACATTCAGCGTTGCTCCTGAGCCGGGTCATTGGTTTGACACAGTAAGGAAGCATATGAGCCCGGGCATAAATCTGAATTACTGGAGCATCTGAGATGGCCTCACTCGTCTCATCCCTGCCATGAAAAAGTCATAGCTTCTGATTCATTGTCCTCTATGAGTTATTATACTCACTCTTAACGGTGAGAACCATGCTCTTGCTGATGTCAGAGCCGACGCCATTGGAGGCCTGACAGAGGTAGAAGCCACGATCCTCTTCTAGGACATGTCTGATGAGCAAAGAGCCATTATTCATGATCTGGATACGACCTGTCAGAGGCACGGGGTGGTACTGCTGTGGGTTTCCAATACCCGCTGGAAAAAAAACACAACAAAAGAAAACACAAGGACAACACAACAGGGGTGATTATGATGCAGCAGCTGCCAGACTGGCGTTTCATGAGGATTTATTTGGACTGGGTAGAAGACCAATGACTATTACATTACACAGAGTGAAAAAGCTACCAGAGACAAATGGCGGAACGCATGTAGATAGAGATTGAAAGATGTGTTTACATACCTACGGTTCCTTTGGCGTGCTTCCACATGACCTTGGGAGGAGGATATCCATCCACTGAACAGTTCAGGATCCCTGCCTTCCCATAGATCCCATCCTGGTTGTTGGGTTGGACTACAAACCTTGGAGGAACTGTGGGATAAAGAAGTAAAGAATATGGTCTTACATTATTTCGTTGTACAATAGTTAAAGTCAATCAGTTATATTATTAGTGATAATTATAATGAATACAAAAACTGCTTTTTTCTGTGCCCAGGGAATGGTATCTGGAATGGGCACCAGACTAAGTGGCAGCTTGGGAGCTGGCCTGTAGTGGACTGCCCGAAATATAAAAACAGACCCAAGTCCAACCCTTTATGCTACTACTCCCCCTAAGAATGAGGTATGATTCAAACATGTCAATCAAGAAAAAAGCGTCTAAATTTCTCGAGATGCTAATAGTAGGCCGGGTGTGGGCAAATTTTAGGAGCGACAGGCCACCATTAGTCCCGAAATTGGACAAGAGGGCTGAGGTAGAATACGTGAAGCAGATAGATGGAGTGTTCTTGTGAGTCACGCACAAAATGCCTTCAGCCTTTTCTATACCATCAATAGAGAAAATATATAATCACAATTCAAACTAATTACATGATTTGAAGTTTGGTGGGCGGAAGAACAAAGCTGAAGAGGCCACATCTGGCCCCCGAGCCTTAGTTTGCCCATGCCTATACTAGGCTAATATATCTGATTTTAAAAATAAATAACTTTAGGAACAATTTGAGATGAGTAGTTTAATTTCTGAGTTCTGTATTGTTTAAGTAAGAAAAAGATTGTATCAACTATGCTTTTCATTACATATTACACTGCCACCATAAAAAGGGTCATCACTCTAATATTTCGTTGGACCGCCTTTAGCTTTGATTACAGCACGCATTCTCTGTGGCATTGTTTTGATAAGCTTCTGCAATGATGATGATGAAAGATTCATTTCCATCCAGTGTTGTGTAGACTCCAGCACATCCCAAAGATTCTCAATGAGGTTAAGGTCTGGACTCTGTGGTGGCCAATATATCTCCTGCTCCCTGAACCAGTCTTTCACAATAAGAGCCCGATGAATCCTGGCATTGTCATCTTGGAATATGGCCGTGCCATCAGGGAAGAAAAAATCCATTAATGGAATAATCTGGTCATTCAGTATATTCAAGTAGTCAGCTGACCTCATACTGTTGCTGAACCTAGACCTGACCTCCAATGGGAGGCTCGTACCCATTTGCTTAGTTAATCCAGGTGGCGACTTTTTTTTTTTGGCCATCAGTGTATATTACCTTATATTATTATTTTAATCATTTATTTCTTAGATTCAATATTAATGCATAATTTGAACTGGCAATAGTGAATATTTTAACTGCAGATGTCAACACAGCCTTCAACGAGTACATGAAATACATGCACATTTTCCATGGTATTTTATTGGCCTCTCTAAGGCCTTAGTGTTAGCCCTTTATAGGATTCTAAGTCTCTATAAATCCTTGACGATTGTTCAGTTTAGTTTCAGGGTTCAGCACCACAAGCTTATATGCATGTAGATTGACATGAATCCCCTCAGGCACAGATGCCTGGCTTTTCCCAATTCTCCATCAAATCAACCGCTGCTGCACCACTGATGCATTAAATCACTGGGAACCATGCTGTGTTCGAAAATAACACCTTCCACTTCCTCTTTGAACACTTTCTAAACTTAGCTTTGCCTATGTATTTCCACTCCCTTCTTCTCTCGTCCTCACCTGTGACTGTGAGCTGCCTCTCAGTGCTGACAGTGGCCGCGTCATTGCTGGCAATGCAGGTGTAGTTTCCGTTGTGTTTGAGCGACACCTTGGAAATCTGGAGGGAGCTCATGAACTCCTTCGTGTCGATGGTGATGCCCGAGGACGGCACGATCTCCTGCCCGTCCTTGCGCCACGTGATATGTATGGGCATGTCCCCGGAAGAGACCACGCAGGCGATGTACATCAGTTTCCCGATGGAAGTTGGAGGAAAGTCAAACGGTTGGATGAGGGGAGGAACTGTAGGCACAAAAAGATGAAAAAATGAATGTGACAGAGTAAAGGGACAAAGAAAATATAGTGAAATGAGGTGACAATGGATGAGCGGTGGAAAGAACAGAGAGATCAAGGGAAAAGATGATAAAAAGAAAAGTGGAAAAGATTGACAAGGACATGCAAGAAGGTGAAATGCAGGGTAGGGGAAAAAAGGCAAAATGAAGTAAAGTAACAAGAGTAACAGTTACAAAATAAAAAAAAATGAGGATTGGGAAAAAAAGAGTGTTTAAATTAGTGAGGTAAGAAAGAGGTGAAGATAGAGTTTAGAGAGATAAATATGAATAAGTGGAGAGAGAGGGAGAAAGGGAAAGGGAGAGGGAGAATGTGTGGAGAGAATGGCAGAGGAAGAATGTGTGCAGACATCCAGATTTGAAGATTCGGGGGCATTCAGAGGACAGGAGGTAGAAGAGTGAACAGTAGAAGTGAAGAAGAGGTTGAAAGAAAGGGAGACAAGAGAGAAACAAAAAGACGATAAGGAAGATCTCTTTCAAAACGTGTTTTTTTCTCCTGGAGGGCTGAATTGTCAACAACTCCTTCATCTGCCTGTGAGACTGAAGCTGATAATAAAGGTGCTTCCATTGGTCTCTCCTAAGCCTGCACCACCCAAAGCACTGCGACCTGGCCTGCAAGCCCACTACCCACTCTGCAGCTGCCTGTGCCCCCTATCAAAGCTGCTACCCCACCCTGGTACAGCCAGCCCATAATAGCTGCTCTAATTAGAGCTTCATCCACAGGGGGAAGAATGGCGTTGCCATGGAGACCCACGGAGGTGATGGCGATGGTTTGGAGTTGGGAGGAGGAGGGGTTGGGTACAGCTGAGACATCTGGGAGATTTAATCTGGGCCTCGTTAAAATTCATCTAATTAAATCAGAGCCATGACGAGGACACGTTAGTACACGCACGCGTCTGCCGCCGCCGCACACGGCGGGCATGCACATACACACGTATGTATGCAAACGCCCAACTGTGTAGAGAAACACACCAAAGACGAGCAAGTGCCAAAAATTTCAAAATATCTCACGTCAAGTTTTTTCTTTTTTTTTTTTTTTTACACACACACACACGCGACAGCATCCTAAAACAAACATGTCATGCTACTGCTGCAAAGAGCAAAGCAAAAAAACACACAGGCTGACATGAGGAAAACACACACACGCAGACATATAGGCACGGAGACAAACCCACACACACACATGCTGGGAATCTTATACAGCAGTACTTCTGCTCTGTGTAATTGCTGAGTGGTTGAGAGAGCACACTAGGCGGCTCCGCCCCTTAATCAGGGGTTATTAGAGGCAATGCATACGGCTTTCTTCTTCCCTCTGCTATCACAATAACAGCCTTTTGGTTCCAACCAGTCTTACTCTCTACGCTCCATACAATCACTCTGTCGTACATTCATGGTTTCCACAACCAGCCTTTTATTAGACAGTAAAACACAGCTCGACACACACACACAGACACACATTCTTCTGCACGCAGAGAAAAATTCAATCAAGTAAAATGCACTATTTTATCAAGGTGCCGCCAATGAAATTTCAGACTTGAAATTATGTTTTTGTTTTCAATCCTGCACTGACCTTTGACAGTGACGTGAACAGTCTGTGTGATGAACAGCTGTGGTTGGATGAGCACGCTGCAGACGTAGGCTCCTTCGTCCATCACCTTCTGGACGTCGCTGAGCTTCAGAGTCCCGTTTTCAAAAACCACCTGGACACATATTTTTAATTCTTGACAATTTTGATTCATAAAATCCAACAGGACATTGATAATATACTGCACATACACCCTAATACAGAGTGGGCAGTACATAGGCAGCAGCACTGGTAAAACGCTAAAATTGCAGCAGAAAGTATTTTGGAATGTGTTGATGTAGTAAAGTTATTTATTGATGAAAACACCAAAGAAATGTTTCTGTGCGTGATAGATTTAATTATTAGGTGAGTTTACCAGACAAGGGTTATAATAGAGTCTATAGCAGACATTGGACCCAATGCCCTGTGGGTCAGATACTGCGCCCAACAAATAAATCCATTCATCTGCATCTGCTTTCCCATACTTGTTATAGGGGAAGTGGTCTCCACGGCTGCCACCCAAATCACACTGCACCATGCTATGACTCTTCCTGTGAGTGGTGAACCAACAGGAAGTTGTGTGGGTCAGGATGTTCATTGTTGGTCGGGATGTTCAGAGCACCTCAGTGGCAACCTGGATTCTTAACCTAAGCCCTGAGGACCAAGGTCCCCTTCCTTAACCATTAGGCCACCAGCCGCCCTTGCAAGAATAATGTTATGTATTTATATTATTACAAATATTGCTATTATATTGTTACTTTTACAGAGGAGATTCCAAAAATATGTGATAGAAGGCTATGGAAAGGCTAAAAGCATTCTTTATACCAGGGGTCTCCAAACTGTTCCACAAAGGGCCGGTGTGGCTGCAGGTTTTTGTTCCAACCAAGCAGCAGTCATCAGACATCTGATTGGTCAAGCTATGTGCTCTTGGTTGGTTGGAACAAAAACCAGCAGCCACAGCCCTTTGTGGAACAGTTTGGAGACCCCTGCTTTGTACGTTTGTCTTAGTTCACACAAATGCTCCATCTAATTGATCCTGTTCCCTTCCTCTCAAAAAGTTAGTCAATGGTTGAACTGGAGGGACAACAGATGGAAATTAACCATCAAAACATTACAGGCTGCTGCTTATGTCTTTTCAGTAGGAAGTAAAAAAGTCCTTTATTCATGATACAACAGGGAAATGTGAGTCTTTGCCTCCTACACTGGCTGCCACTGAAGGCGTCATTAGGTAGGTGGTTCATCTGGGGCTAAAACCCAGGACTTTATACTCTTTGGAGTAAGTAACAAGAAATAAAAGTCGAGACAAATGTTACCTATCGTATGCTTAAAACTTGAAGCGACTTTTAAAGTAATATTCAGGTCTGTTACTAAATATGTAATAACACAGCAGGAAAAAGCCCACCTGACGATGATTATCTGGCAGCAGCAACCCCTCCTTGTACCAGTTGATGGAGTAGTAAGGATAACCAATCACTCGGCAGTTTATGAAAGTATTTCTTCCTGCAACTGCTGTGATGTTCTTCATCGGCCGAATCCGTGGAGGACCTGGAAAAACAGAGGGAAGCGAGAAGCAGGAAGACAGAAAGGGATGAAGTATGAGTTGACCAGAGACAAGGGAGAAGAAAAAAATGATTAGTCAAGGGTGTCAGGAGCCAGTTATGGAATTGTAGAATAATTAGGAAGGGATGCAAGGGAGGCAGGGGGAGGGACAGAGGGATAACAGAGAGAGAGAAAAGCTGGAGTATCTTGCTCTTTGATTAAAACCTGCCTGGACCCTAAGGGTCCTTCTGAAGGCCACACTTCCGACTATACCACAACAACAAAAGTCCTTGTAGCCCTCCAAGATGCACATTTGACTTTTAGACTTATTGAGAAACACAGGTACTCAGCAGGTTTTTACGCTGCCTCTGTGAAATGTGACCTATAAATAAGCCTCACCAGGTGTATTTAACATTTTAAAAGTGTTAGGAAACTGGAAAAAAAAATTGAAGAAAATTCAGTTAAATTTTCTCTATGCATTTGTTCTTGAAGAATGTCATTAAGCCAATAGTTCTTCTAAAAGGGTATGAATATGTATCAAACTTTGTTTCACTTCAGGGTTCACCTGTTTTCCACCTTTGAATCACAATTAGGGTGGTTGGGTGGTGTGAGTTCAACACCTGCATAAAGGTTTTTAAGGTTCATATAACCTTATATAAAGGATAACAGCATGGAGATGGGTGGGTAGGCTGTGTTGAGATGCCACATTGGGAGTGAGATTCATTTTCTAATGGACTTACAATGCTAAAGGAGAACCATGCTTAATATGATTAAAGAGACAGATACAGTCCATATTGATCCTTTGTTTTCTAACAGCCTTCTTGCAGGCAACAATGGTTCCTAAGATGTATCAGAGCCTGGGTCAAAAGGCGTTAGATGGAGGGTTCATGTTAACTTAGTCAGTGTTCCCCAACATTTTTTGCTTCAAGGACTGGTTTAATGTCTGGCAATTCTTTACAGACCAGTCTTTAAGGTGTAACATATAAATACTCCAATTAAAATAAAGGGTCCAACATAAAACGTAAAAGTATGATGATCAACGTTTATCAACTACGGATGTAACTTCGTTAGCACACATAATTGATAATCACTAAATCAAATTTGTTTTTTGAGGAGCTCTTCACCTCCAAGTGGCGTTTTTAAATGCTTCTTTAAAGAGCCACTACTGTGTGGATGTCCTCCATCAGACAGAATGCACACTCTCTGATTGGTGGGACAAGAAAGTGGCCAGTTTTCTTTGATTTAACAAAGTGGACTTGAATACAACAACACCAGGGGATCCGATCAATTTTTCAGAATAAAACACTGTTCAGCGACAAATAGCTTTGTAATGTAGCTTAAAAAATAGCATATTGCCTATATAAAAGAAATAACCTGAGCTTATACTGATCATACGTTGAGGTGGCAATTTTGAAAACGTTGTGTTTTCATTCCAATGCCATGAAAACCTTGTTAAGGTCAGGGCTTCAGGAAAACAGGAAACTTTAAGGTGTAAACAATAATCTTCACCTTCAATCTGACCTTTTCGCTGTTTAATCGAGATCTTTTTTTGTCCGTCCTTTCCATCCTCCACATGGGTAGACACACACTGGTACTGACACACACACGCGCGCACACACACACACACACACCTCCTCTCCATCTCCTTCTTCTCTGCATGTGCTCAGCTTTGAAGTCTCTGCTCTGATGAGTCAAAGATGTATTATTCAGGGGCATCGTCACTCAGACACAAACACGAGCACGTCCTGGCACATGCACACACACACACACATGCACACGCACACACATACACACACACACATTCTGTTTCTACAGTATACTTGTGAAAGTGTGGCTCGTTATCACAGCTGTTGGCCACTCTCTGAACGGTATAATTTAAGTGAATCACATTTCAGTGAGTGGATATGTCTAGTAGTGCAGTCCAGTGCCAGTGTGTCCTGTGGCTCTGGTTATGTCAGGTTGTGTTGTCGGCTGAGCTCTGGATCTCTAGTAATGGGGCCCATTCTCAATCCAACCATCACATGTCACAGCTGCACGTGTCATCCAAAAGACAAATCAGAGAGAGACAGAGAGAATGAGAGAGGGACGGGGAAAAGAAGAAGGGAGAAACAGATACTGCCCTTTCCATTCGTGTCACATAATCTTTTTTTTATCTTTAAAGATAGTAACATCACCTGTCCCGTCACCTGAGCTCACCGTCACTACCTCGGCAGACAGTAGCACTCCCTCTCCTTCCTTTTTATGTTTTTTTTTTCTTGCATTTTCTTTCTACTGTGAGTCTCTCTGAGCCACTGACTGTTATGTTTATATTTTACACATCATCAAAACTTCTGATCGAGACCAGGGGATCGACTACAAATCATGACTATAACTGTGCATCGTTGGAGAATAGATTCACATAAAACCACATCATTACTGCCAACAGCAGAGCACCTGCATTCTCTCGCTGCCGCACTATAGTTGTAGCCATGTGCATTTAACATTTTACAATATAGTATTTACACAAACACGTGTTCGGGTTAGAAAAAAATGACCGCAGAGCAGGAATCGTAGACAATAAACTTCCAACATATAAAGACAGTTCGACAGAAAATGGTTATAGGTTTCTGGAGAGGCAGCACACCAGTAGCTTTCACTATTAAACATAATGTATTTGATATATGTAACGGAAGACGCTTTACATGTGCAAAAGTGAAAAGGGAGAGAAAGAAGGTAAAGTAGAGGGGAGGACATGGGTGAGGAAAGGGGAGGGGTCTGGCTCTGAGAAGCCTCTGTATGACTGATATTGAAAAGTAGACAGGCACCTCTTACGTTTATGCGCGCTTGGTACTCGGCACTACCAGCCGAGTTTCGTGCGGCGCACCGATACACTCCTCCATCACGAATCTGCGGGCTACTGATGTTGACGTGGCTGACGGTGCTGCCGTCTGACAGTGTGTACTGGCTGGTTCGGACTCGTGATAAGTCCCGAGCCACGGGCTCGTCATCCAAGGTCCAGGTGATGGTCGGTGGAGGAGCTCCTTTGGCAGCACACATCAAGTAAAAAGGTTCACCTGGGACCACCACTCTTTCACTGAAGGAAGCGACTATACGTGGCGTGCCATCTGAGGGGCAATCAGGACACCAGTGTTATTATTCATGCTTTCTGATTAGGAGTAACCATTGTGCAGGTGACATGAGGACAAGGACTTTAACTCAAAATTGATAGTAAAACATGAGACTTAACAGCGGTCAGGCTGAAAATACGCCGTGAACTCACCCTCCAGTAGTATAATGGAAAAGTCCTGGGCTGTTTGACCCTTCCGTGTAGCAAAGCACTGATAAGCTCCAGAGTGTCTCTTTTGTGCAGCAGAAATGAATAGAGTTTCATTGTGAGCCCCCTGGATGGAAAAGTGCTGATCAGGTATGACGGGTTCTGTGTTACGGTACCAGGACACAGTAAAGTGGGGGGAACCCTGAACAGCACAGGATAGAATGACTGTGCTGCTGATCCCCGTCTTTAGGTTCTTAGGAGACAAGGTGACCCTCAGTGGCTCTAGAGAAGAGAGAGAGAATGAGAAGATGAACAAAAGAAGCTTCAAAAGTTTTTCAAAAATTCAGAAAAATCAACTTCCATTGAATATAAACAATTTCAAATGCATTTGTGCTAAAAATAAAATAACGTTGGACCACTATCATTGCTTTTAGTGGTTTTGGTGTGTGTGAGAAAAGGAAAACTGAGACACGAGAAGGACTGAGGCGAAAATGTCAGCGAGCAATAAAGCAGCTGGTGTTGAGAGCTGGAGCCTGCTGTATGTGTGAGCGTGTGTGAGTGACAGTGTGTGTGAATGTGTAAGCGCTTATTCACAGACATCCGTGTGTCCAAATGTATGTATGTGTATGTGTATGTGTGTGTGTGTGTGTGTGTGTGTGTGTTGGGGGGGGCAGCCACCTTTCATATACTGTCAAGGAAGTTTGAGAAAATGCTCACCATCTATATTTCCAAGTGTCCACTAAAGGGAGGACCAGAAGGGGAAGGGGGGTTGATGCCATCCATGCATCCTGACTGAATCACCTCCTACATCATCGTTGCATTGTTGGCATTGTCCCTTCTGTGCATTATTTTCACCTTTTTAAGATATATTTATACAAAAAATATATTTTTTCTACATTTCCCAATGAGTCTCCAAGAGAACTACGATCACAGCATTACTGCTGATAAAAAAGTCATGTCACTGCAGACATGGGAGTGTATTCCCTCATTGCTCCAGCTACATGATGTTCCTGGTTGTTACAGGTGGTGATCATATGACTTAAATATTGATATCTCCCTTGTTTATAATGTTATTTGAGGACTATATAAGCAAGCTACAGCCCGCGGGCTGGATGCAGCTTTTTAGTTTCATAAAGCTTTTCGTTTGGTCTGGATTCCTCATAAAAATCTTGTAAAAAATATGTTACTAATTAAGGATATTATTATATCTATATATTTATTTATATCTATATTTATATTAATTTATTCATTCATCCTCATCATCTTATTCGTTATGAGGTCTCAGGGACACTGCTCCATACTGTGAGCCTTCCTGTGGGTGGTGAGTCCACTGGAAGTTATGTGGGCTGGGACAGTGCTATGACCAGAGCACTTCATTGGCAACCTGGCAGCTGGTGGATTCGAACTTGCCTCACAGACCCCAGTCCACCCCAGGCCAGCACAGTCACCCAATATTACAGAGGTCCGCATCTTCCCTGAAATACCTACCTGTTTATGACATGCCCCTGACCCCCACCCCATTTTTAGTAGCCAGAGTGACTCAAGGGTGAAAAACCTTTGCTTCTGTCTTGACTTGTGCAGTTATATAAACAGGGCATCTGAGATAATAATGGGCTCTGTTTCCATTGCTTTGTTAAATAGGATAGTGTGTAAAACTGCTGATGAACGTTTATAAAGTTAAATGATGTGACCCGTGTTGGCTGGCTGAGAATGAGTCCATTATGGTAGTGAATTTTCCTGGTTCTATTGATACATGTCTACACTGCAGGAGTAGCTGCAAAGGCCAAGGTTGGACCAATTTCCTAATTTCCCATTTACCTTTCATCTTTCTTCCACTAGGTTCACAGCCACAAAAAGCACCAAACAAATTCATATTCATACACACTTAGATTGACCCCAATAACAATGGCTGCTATGGACTGACCGATGATGTTGAGATGACCTGTCACCTCCTTGGAGCCAAAGCTGTTGGTAACCTCACAGATGTAGTTGCCACTGTCCTCCAGCCTCAGATCTGAAATGGTAAGGCCAGTGATGCGCCGTGTCCAGCGGGAGTCTGTGGGTAATGGCCGTCCATCCTTCAGCCATCGAATGGTGGGGTTAGGGTATCCTGATGCGATGCAGGGCAGTTCAACACTGTGCCCCAGTTGCACCTCACCAGACTGGAAACTGTCCAGCACCGACGGGGTGGACTCCGTAGGGTCTAATGGTGATAGATGAGTGTGGAAAGATTCATGATTTATTAATCTGCTTCGTTCTTGGTGGCAAAATTTCACCTTTTTAGTTACGATGTTTCCTGTATAGAATTATAAAACTCCAGCACATTTGTAGTAAATAATTCATATTCCTCATGGCAAACTGTCACACTCACAGCAACCTGATCATTTCACTCTCAAAACGTCAGTAAACTGTTATTTCCTCTTGAAAACATAGCACTTAAACTCAAACTATATCTTTAAATGTTGCTTGTAAGAATGTCATTCTCACTTTACGGATGTTACACAAGGATGTAATATATTGTCTCGTACCCATAACTGAGAGCCTGGCTCCATTGCTCTGGCGAGTCTCTCCACTGTATTTGTGCTTTGTGATGCAGCGGTAGGTGGACAAAGCGTCTTCCTTTTGCACTTCTGAGATGTACAAAGCGCCATATGAGGTCAGGAAGAAACGGTTACCTGTGGAGGACAGCAGGAAGAGGGTAAAAAGAAGGTTACACAAGTCCATAAATTTGAATATCAAATCAGAATGTCGTTTGAATGTTAAGGGTTGCACTGAGGCAGGGGCTTATGCAAACAGCTGCATCATCAGCATATTCAATGAGCTCTTAGCCACTTCTCATCCGATTTCCAATGAAGGGTGTTGGGAATAATAGTGTATACATACAAATTAGCCTTTGTTAAGTAAATGCCCTTTATATTCTAATGGCATGATAACATGATGAAAGTGGGAGTCACTCTTTCCTTTAAGCACAAAGCTGACCAGTACACTAGTTAGGTCAAGGGTGTCAAACTCATTTCCGGTTTAAATGCCAGGTTGGTCAGACCAGTACAATTATGACATAATTACTTTCAAAAAGGGTTTAATTGTAAGCAACTGGACTTCTTCTTTGAGTTGAATTTCTCCAAGGATTTTCAGCAAACACAATATTCCAGTTTACTTCAAACCGGGCAACACACTCAGACAGAGGTTAGTTCTTCCCAAGGAGAAAATTAGAAGGGGAAAAACTAAACAATGTGGTCTATGCAGTACAGCGGCACACCTCAGACCGCTGGTGGGCCCATCCCAGGATCCTCTGCAGTTTGCATATCAGCCCCATGTTGGGGTTGATGATGCCATCATCTACCTGCTGCAGAGGGCTTACTCCACCCTGGACAGACCCAACACATCACTCCGCTAGATGTGAATATTTTGGACAAGGAGGACAGGTGGTTTGAGAGAGGGGTGAATGAAAGATTAAGATTAAAGATTTAAAAGATTTAATTTCTTTTTTTGTCATTGTGATGTTGTGATTCACACCACAATGCACAACAAAATGCGGCCTCTGCATTTAACCCATCACCAAAGTGAGCAGTGGGCAACTTTTGAGCGCCCGGGGAGCAGTGACTGGGCACAATACCATGCTCAGGGCACCTCAGCGGTAACTTGGCGGTAGGGAGATTCAAACCGGGGGCCATGCGAAACCAAGTCCACTCCCTTAACCACCAGGCCACCAACTGCCCGGAGAAGTCATCTATGCCAAATGGGGACGGGGGGTCTGCTACAGACCATTCTGCCTTGAGATCCCATCCTAGGATGTTTAGCTGTTCATCAATACCAGAACAGTCTTCTCTAGAAGGGGGTGACCACGACTCCCATTCACATCTGAAAAACTGCTCCTTCAGGAGCAGTTTCTTTCTTTCTTTCTCTTCTAGAGTTCCCAACAACAACAACCAGAAACTGATGATGTTCCTCAGTTGAGGAATGAGACGTCTTTCAACATAAAAAGAGGTCCGGTTGCTGACAATGAAAGTGAATCTTCACAGACAACATAATTACTTAAAAGTCCTTAAATTTTGGTTTTCTGTGCTGTGCTGTGCCAGAGAACCTCCGTGGGAACCTGGAAGCTGGCGGAGTCAAACCTGAAGACTTGGGAACCCAAATCAGCTTTTTTAACCGCCAGTCCACCACTGCCACTGTATATACAATGTTACTAAATTTCAGCAAAAGACAACAATTCGTCACCTGAGCCTCTAAACACCACAGGTCAATGTTTCGGAGAGAAACAACCAAAGCCAGCCGACCGAATGGGAGAAAAATGAGAGACTACAATTTACATGTCTTTGAATGGGCCGACCGCAGCACTTAGGTGAACACAGGGGAGCTTTTAACATACTCTGCCCCATCCATCTGCTGAGATGTACACAATGAGGAGAAAGAGAAGAAGAGAGAGGGCAGAGTTATCGTAGGTGTTAATAATTGATGCTTCTGTGTGTGTGTTATGGTAACAGCAGATTAGTGTCATTTTCATTTCACATCAGTGACTGCTTGGTGTCTGCCTCTGATTTATCTGCATGTCAATAGAGAAGGAGGGCAGAGAGAGAGGGAGAGAGACGGATATGGAGACATAGAGAGGGAGGAGAGTGTGTGTGTTCAGCGTTTGATTCTTTACGCTCCTCTGAGTCTTTTTGTATTCCGTTTCCCTAAAGGGTTACTCTTACCCTAACGGTGCACTATTAGAGTTTTGTAGTAGAAGATGGTTTATATCACTGCTCTGTGTGTGTGTGTGTGTGTGTGTTTGTGTGTGAGGGAGAGAGAACATGCTTCTGTAACAGGCTGAATGTGATATTAAAATTACCTTTATGTTACAAGTGAGGGCCCCGGTAAAACACAGACTAAACAGGATACTACAGGAGTATTCCCCAACGCACACAAACACACATGAACCTGTCCGCTATTTTTGAGGTAAGGTCAATTAAAATAATACTGTGTTACCAGTGACCTGACCGCACGTGGATTGCACCATCAAAATTACAGACTGCAAAGCGTTTCTAACAAATTTCAGTCTATACAAGCAGCGTAAGTTTTCCATAGCTCTTTGTTTCCACTCATTCAGGCAAATGTATAAAGGGCTGTTTAGAATCCATTTGTTCCAATGTGGAAGATATTTGGGAAAATTCTTCTGTATAAATAATGTTAAGTAAAACCAAGGAGGCGGCCATTTTGTCAGACTGCGATTCGATTGGTCTAGCACAGGCCTGGACAAACTAAGGCCCGGAGGCCAGATGCGGCCCGTCAAGCATTTTAATGTGAGCTGCTAATTTTTTTCTAATTTTCATTTTACTTGTGCCTTTTCCCTGCGATAATGCATTTCCCCAGTAGACTAAGTTATAAAAGTCTTAGAAATGTAGTATTTTAGGTTTTATCCATGACTTTCACGTGCCATTTATCTTAGTCCAAACAACCCAGCCATCTTTCTGCACTGGACTCGGCCCACGTGTCCAATTTTAGGACCAATTGTGGCCCGTGAGCCAAAGATTTTGCCCACGTCTGGTCTAGCATGATCACACGTTGAATCAATGCTCACGAACCAAAATTGTATTACACCCCGAAAAATCTAGTTCTGCACAACATTAATCTGGACGGAAAGAATTTGCATGAAAAAGACTGAGAATGACAATGAGATAAAATGGTAACAGGATTCATCTTATGGTCAACACTAATGGAAAGAGCTACAGACATTTTGCACATAATTGGAACTGCGTTATTCACGCTTAATTTTGGAAAGTATTTTGCAACCGACTGACCGGTCAACAATATATTCATTTTTCACATTACTAGAAACACACTATAACTATTGTTTTTAAGCCCAGATGTCTAAACATGTCGGTAAATACATCTGTCATGTCTAAGCAATGCCAACAAATGTATCAGAAGAAAAGTGACTAGAGAGGGGAGTTATCTGGGCCAATGCCACACAGTCACACACCTCTAGAGGTATTTATATGTATCCTATAAAAACAAGCTTTGTGCAGATGTAGGGATAGAAAGGCAGGAAGTCAAACAAATAAAGTCCAGCATTTTGACACAATAATCATATTCAGTTTTATCTTGAGCATAAGAATTGAGGTTCTGCCAAATTAGCACCAGGATCTGATGCCTATTAGGCCTACTAGTCTTAAAATGCTACAATAAATGCTTAACACACATACACACACACTGTTGTGTCGAGTGCTAAGCGACGTAAGCTGTAATTTCCAAGCCTGCCCTTTTGTTCCAACCTGGGTATTAAGCCTTACAGGATAATGTGCACTTGGTGAGTAGAACCCTGTAAAACACACTGCTACAGCTTGTCACAACATGCCGAGAAAGAAAAAGAGCCAGCAGGGGAGGGGCTGGAAGGCCTAGCGGTTGCTTCTGGTGGTGGGCAATGTATGAAATTCATGCAATGTTCAGAAAAATGTTCAGAAAAAGTAAAGGTTGTCAATAAATTGATGAGATGACTTTTACAGGCAATGGATGCCCCTCCTATTAAAGTAGTTTTTTTGTTTTTAAACCCAACAAGTCCTAGAATGGAAAACCATGGCACAAAGCCGAGGTACCAGCCCTGATGAACCTTCCTACAAGGGTTGAGGCCACTGGAAGGTACCAGCTGTCCTAAGCAGGATCCAATCTCACCCATGAGGTGAACCCTGGAATTCTAGACTAAATAAACTGAATTAATTAAAATTATTGGCTAATACCGAAAACCAATAACGAGGGAATCAAGGCCGAATAACTAGAATTCACCACGAAAATCACTGAAAGAATTTATTATGCCAATTATGAATATCACTATGACTATGTAATAAACATCAATAAATATCAAGGTAATTCATTTGAATAGGTTCATACAATTACTGTCTGCATTTTTTATTTCATCATCATAACCTGCTTTGGTAAAAAAAAAAAAAAAAAAAAAAAAAGATTGTCTGACAATCAGTAATACACTTTTGGCTGAAAAACCTTAGTGGCAGAATATTCAGTTTATCTCTATTTTTACCTTTTATAAATCACCAAACACTGTTATAAAATCTCCATAAACTCTACTCATAGTTTCCACTCTATTGCTGGACAGGAGTTGTAGAATAGAAAAACAAGACATACATAATAAATTAAATACAGGGCCATGAAAAACATTGTCAAAAACATTCACATTTAAAGTTTAAAATATACATTTTATAGGGAGGAAGAGCAAACATTTAATGTGGTCCTCACCATTGAAGATACATCGCTGGGAATTCATATTTCAGGCTGAAGATAGGGATGATTTTGATGTGCAAGAATGTTTGACAATTGTGTACCACACACTGAATGTGAGCTTCATGTCTACAACATTGATTGTGCAAAGTGATACATCTAACTTCATTTCACGTCTTTTTGGATTAATAACTAAATCCACACAGGCTGCTTCACACAGTAACACTCATGGACTCCCCATGTGGAAACACTACACTATAGAACTCCAATAGGAAGTGCTTAGTTTCAACAGCAGCCTGACTGTAATCTTTAGGTTAGCTTGTTTCTGCCAATTGTGATACAAAGACAACAAACGTATAAATTAGGGACGTTCTATGAAATCGGCTGACCGATATTATCAGCCCAATATTAACACAATTATGTGATAACAGTGAGATTGATGTCGCATTTTCCTTCGGTCTGGGTTTTCACAAATTTGATGGAATCACATAGGGTTCTAAGACATTTACCTCAGTTTTGTGGACAAAAAAGTACCACAAATTAGTATCAGTTCTTGGAAACAGCAAGATCAGATATCGGCAAAAGTTAATGTCAAACATCCCTAGCAAATATAAATGCTTTGATTCTAAGAGAGTCCCGTAGCACCTAATATTTTATTTTTCTGGCCCTCTGGTTTACTATTGTCTGTGGAAAGGAGAAAATAATCCTATCCTATTGGAGCGGGACACAAGATAGAAACTGATGATTATGAATGATGAATATGAAAAGAAACAGGCAGTTGGGATTGATAGAGGGTGGAGTAAGAAGGATGACAGCCCTGCAGGCCTGGCCTCAGACTCTACAATAAACTACTACAGATGTAAATAATTTTTCCATGTCCATTTACTTCTCTCTTTCTCTGATTTCCCCTCCTTCATTCAACTCCCCATGTGAGTGAGGAGATCAATTCATGTCTAGTCAGCCTTTGCCTCTAGGAGTTTGTTGTTGTTGAGAGGGCATGTATGTCTATGAACTGTATCTCACACACATGGGATCTTGATGAATTCCCTCCTTGTACACATCTTCCCATCCCTTCAATAATGAACTTTTACCTCCCAGTATCACATCTGCCCTCCTTCTCTTCTAATACTTGTCTCTTTTTCTTCCCCCAATTTCTCTGTGCTCTTACTCTCTCTCTCACCCTGCCTTATAGGGGGGTCTGTAAGTAATGGAATCAGTTCAGCTGATCTGCCCGAGGCGTAGGAAGTCAAGCCAATGCAGATTGAAGGGACTGCTGTAGAATGTGTGTGTGTGTGCGTCCATGTGGGTGTGTGTGTCAGAAAACCCACAGACAGATACGTACATGCAAATAATGAGACAGAGAGACAGCAGTGGGGGAATAGGCACAATGAAAAAAGGATTAGGAGGCCCTGGAGCATCACTTGTCTTCCCAAAGTTCCTCCAGAGAGAGGACACCCCCTTTTTTTGCGTGGGACAGTGTGAGAGATGGAGAGGAATGGGAATAGAAGAGGAGGAATGAAAAATATCGAAGCAAAAACATGAAGGGACGCAAGGAAAAAGCAGAGTTAAATATATCCCTGTGCAATATACCACTGCTGATTTCAACAAATTATCATTACATGGGAGGGAAATAGAAAGCAACATGAGAGATCATTAAGATGAACACAACAGGAGAGGAAAACGATATGGTTAATGTAGGAATGCTGCAGCCACGAGGGAGGCTGAGAGGAGAAGATGAACTGATATGACGAGAAAATAAAAGACAACGCGAGGAACGGAGAAAGATGTGAATAGTTTAGGGTTTTGATAGAAAGAAAAAGAAGCAACAGAAAAAGGAGAAAAAAAATCAGAAGGGAAGCCAGATTTTGGAAAAATACAGCAAAACGAAGGAAATGGCGTAGGTACTGAGGTCTGTTCTTAGCGCTGGCATGCAAATGAAGGCGGCGCTGCAGCAATGCTAACTAACAGCAATTCACACTGTTGGGCTCATCACTTATTAATGCTCTACAGAGTCCCTCCCTACCTCTCTCACCCCCTCCTATCTCTTTCTCTCTCTACCACTCTCTTTCCCCTCTACCCTTCTCTTGCCAGGATCTCTCTTTTTTGTTCGCTCCCTCACTCGCTGTTGCTAGGGCCCGTTCACTCACGTGACAGCAGCTGGCATAGGGGGCGCTGCGGTGGCATACATCATCACATGGAAAGTGTGTGTGTTTCATGTGTGCATCGCATGCATGTTTATATGTTTTGTGACAGAGTGTCCTTCATTAGAGGTAGAGACGGAATAAGCCATTTAACCAACGGCGATGGCGACCAAAGGAGAAAAACTGCTGAATGGATCCGTAATTGGTCCACAGTCCTGGGCTATAAGCCACAGAGCAGCAAAACACATCTGTCTCTGCATAATGTCACTTCATTTTTGCCTTTTTTTTTAAGCCAACCATGGTGGCAAGACCTTTGTAACCATCATCACCAAGGTCTGCCTTGGTGATCAACATGTCTGCTTTTAGGACCAAATACACCAAGGACTCAGTGCAATACAGAGTGGCAGCATCAGAGTAACAAACGCATGCACTCATACATTCACACACGAGCAGAACCTCTTTAAATCTTAACAGCTAGACATTTGTACTTCCTCTGTCTCACTATCCACAATTGCACAGTTAACAGTTTTTGTTTGTGTGCGTCCTCATGCATGTGAGTATGTGTGTGTGTCTAAGACAGTTTAACACCACAGGATACCACAGTAGTGAGCAGACAGTAGTGCACACCTACACATTCTGTATTTAATCCCCTCTTGACTCAACTTTTCATTTTGTCTTTCTTTCCTCGTCTCGGTAGGTTTTCTCACTTGTCACTGCAGTAGAGATGAAAGGGTAATCACAGGTGTGGCAGCATAAGTAAAAACAAAGTCCATTCCTAATTTCCCTGCAGATTTATGTCATTATTACATCGAATAATCCTGAGGGCAACTCTAACTTCATGAAAAGCATGCAGGCTTTGCACCAGGATTCTTTATGTTCAGGCACACAGTCAAAACAACAATCAAAATGTCACAACAGTCCCTCAGTGCTTGCTACTAATCTATTCAAATTAGTGACAATTTTACATAGAAAGAATGTTGGCATTGAATTATGGCATAAATAGTTGTGTAAAAATATGTGAGACAATATTAAAAATTATTAAGGCAACAAAATTATATTTAACTTTGTTGATTTATATTTATTTTCTTTGATTTGCACCATTTTAAAACACAAATTCTTATTTTTTTTCAATTTCTTGTTCAATTTAATACCTATACCACTAAAGATACATTTCCTTGGAATTATGTTATGGAGTTGTTTTCCCTGGCTTTCTTGATAGTTACCTCTTCACTCATATCATGAGGCATTTAAATAAACAAGAAGTTAAAGCAAAAAAAGACTTTCTGTTTACAAATCACGCAAAAAAGCAGCACCTTGGACAGTTACCATACAGGAAAAACAGATCTAGTGAAAAGTAGGCCCTCGGATAGCTCCACTGATGCAGAGAGAACTTTGAAATCTAAACATTCCAGTCTCTGTGGTGTGACGGCTGACTAAATTAGACGGTGTGTGTGTTAGAGGGTAATGTAAGCTACCAGGGCTGCTGTGCCAGGGTAATAAAATAGTAATGTGGCATATGGTCTGGTGCTACAGCTCAGTAGTCAGTCAAGTCCCAAGCAGAGACTCAGGGACACAGAAAACTATGGTTGACACTGACTGCATGCATGACGTTGTAGGTCAAATAAAACAAATGGGTGATTTTGGAGGATGAGGCCAAAAAAGTAAGCGCACTTTTGACATATCATTGTAGAGACAAGAAAAACTGATTCCATCTGGTTACATTAGATTATCTTCACTTTACATTCTACTTTACATTATTCCCTTCTCAATCTATAATGAGAGAATTGACCATAGGAAAAAAAAACTGGGAATTCTTGTCCGACAGCTAGACTGTAGGCGTGGTGTTCCACAAAGGGCCACTGTGGCTGCAGGTTTTGGTTCCATCCAAGTAGTAGCAGACCTGAGTTAACAGGTTTAATCTACTAATCTCTGTCATCAGGCAGATGATTGGTCAAACTATATGCATATGTTTGGTTGGAATTTTGTGGAGCAGTTTGCCTATCCCTGAGCTAGATGACCCCCGGTTAACTCCTTAATTCATTATCCATGCAAACACATGGATATAGATCAGGGGTCTCACACTCAAATAAGTTGACACACTCACACTATCATTTCACCAAATGTCCGCGTCAGCTTCCAGTGCTCAATACAAAAGAAAAAAAATCATTTAAAAAAAATCTGTTTCACTGAAGTTACACGGAACCAGAAGGAATCTATGTGTCAGGGTTTTGAGAACTACAGGATTTACCATGAAATGTGGGGAATAAATCTATAAAATATTATTATAAATTCAACTTTAACATCAATGTGGAGGTAATAAAATACTGTTCCATGGGCTGCAAATATCCCACGGCTGCGGGTTTGAGACCCCTGATGTAAAGTAGATGGTTGTGTGTCTTTCTGTGTGTTTCTGTAATAAGGCAACTGTCAATGGTGAAACTCTTCCTTCACCCAATGGCTGCTTCGCTCAACGGAAGCAGTGGAGGATAGAAAAAAAGCACTGTTTAATGAGACCTAAAAAAAATAAATAAATAAAAACCATAAAAAAAAAAATCAGCTGAATGATGGATATTGTATATGCTTCTTTTAAATTGTAACATTATTTTATAATATCAAAGAAAGTCAAAATAAAATGACATGATAATCTGGAAACATTTCTCATGCATGTAAGTTATTTTTTGTTTACTTTGTTATGTGTGACTCAGGTAAAAGAAATACAAAAATATGTCAAATTACAAAAATATTTTCCCCTTAAAAAAATAAGATGAACATTGATCTTGAAGGATTGAGGATGAAAGCGTTTGTTTTCTCCTTCCACTCCTACACCTTTGTCTTCTTGTTAATTTATTTGACAATTACCGAGGGCCTATTACGGCTGATTTCAAAGAGGCAGTGGAGAGGCAAACTAAAAGCTATTTCATTTGAGCCTCACTCATATTGCATCTCAGCATCTCACTCACTCTCTCTCCATTTCACTGTCTCTCACTCAAACATCCACACACATCGACTTTACAACGTCTTCTAGTCCATGCAGGACCAACATGTAATTAACACCCCCACCACCATCAACGTCCAGGGGCAGCAGTGTGTGTGTGTGTGTGTGTGTGTGTGTGTGCACAAGTGCACCAGAGCATACATGCATGTCTTCATGTAGGACTGAAAGGTGGTCAGAGGTGAAAGATAATAAAGATTGAATTCTAATAAAATGTTCTCATCCTGCTGAATCCCACCCCCGCCCTCTACCCTCACCTACTGTATTAACACCACCATTACAAGGGCAGATGAATGAAAATGAAGAGAGCTGCGGTGTGATTCCCCGAGTGTCAAATCAATAGCACTTTCTCTTCAGTTTCACTCACACCTACTGAGTACCCTCTCTCCCTCTCCATCCGTTTTTCTCTGCTGCTATCAATTTCCACCATTCTGCTCTTTTCTGTTGGCCCTCAAGAATCGGCATGTGTCTGACAAAAGGAAATCTGCGACGAGCTACAATAGAGCTCTCTTTCTGAGCCACGCCGCTTCCTCGGAATGAAGAAAAAAAATGACACTTGCTTCCAACTCCATTCTAATTCAAACTAGTCCATAATAGTTGAGTGCTAGTGAAGAAGCGGACAAAGAAAGCGCTACAAGGACGTCGCAGTCACAGCCACTCCTGTGACTCAATCACAGACAAAAGCTTGTGTAAAGTCTGGGAACATGTTAGGTTTAAATGGAAAAGAGGGTTAACACAGAGGAGGTAAATGATGGTGATAGAATATTGGCTGTAACTACAACTAGAAGTTTGTAAAATAAAAACTGTTGATGGTAGTAGTAATATTAGTATGAAGGTCTCTCTAGTTTCATATTGTAAACACACTGAATGTTCCACTCTACCTTGATGAATTAATGAAATTAATTCCCTTGTTTTTTTTTTATTATAGTTGTATTCAAACACTGGCCATCACTTTGGCTCAGGTGGTCTCAGGTGTGAAACCCTAGGGTTCACCTCCTGGGCAAGTTTGAATCCCAGTTAGGGTGGTTGGCTTCCTGTGGGCTCACCACCTGCAGGAAGGTATGGTGTGGTGTAATGTGATTTGGGTGGTAGTTGTGGAAACTGCTGCCCCTGCCAACCAGCAATGGCTTAGTGGGTAAAAATGGATGGATGGATGGATGGATGGACCAACAGTTGTACACGTTGAAACACTTAACAACAATTGTCAACAAATCTTATCATTTTGCTGGTCTGCAGCAAAAGAGCGAAGACAGAAAAAAAAGTTAAATGCCAGGGGAGAAGGATGGAGCAGCATTGGTTCATGACGGTAACATAAGTAAACACATGGAGAAATGGGCCAAGCTGCACTTAAAACATAAACACGCAAAATGAGGCAGTAGGGCTGAGTAAAAGAAGGAAGGGCTTAAATGGATAGAGCTTTAAGGCAATTTAATTGGCTATAAATATTAAAGCACCAAGATGGAGTCTGGAATGGGCGTCTGGATCAAGAGATAGAGAACAAAAGTGGTGGAGATCTGTGAAGCCATAGATACAAGACCACATCCAGCCATCCTCTCTTTATTGTTTATATGTTTTGTCAGAGTGCAAGCGCAGCACACTACTAATGGATCACACGACCTTTCTAGCAGGAGTTCATTTTGGTCACTGGGAATGACAAACAAACACACGCTGTACTCCACTTGTCAACATGTGGCACATTGTGTCACTTTTATCTTTAAATATTTACCGTCATATATAATTGATGGAGACATGCTCAGCAGTCATGAGAAGGCCGAGGGGATGTATCTAATGCATTACACACACAAGTGCTCTCCTCCATAGTGTAACCTTTCTTCTTAAGGGGGATATAGAACCAAATGCCACAAAGGGAAGAGGAAATGTAAAAAAAAAAAAACAGTTTTGATATTTCATTTTAATGTTCACCTTTTCACTTCATCATCATCTTTATTAATGTAACTCCACAGGCAGCAGCGTCATCTGCGCTCTTGCACACAAAAGTGTAACACTCAGAGTCTGCAGAGCCAATTGTGATAAACTCTCACACAAATCAATAATGCCTTGCCCTTTGTCAGGCCCTGTTGTCCTCGGTGGGAGTACGACAGTGCCACAGCGTGTAAGCAGCAATGCAGTGACACATACTGAGTCCCAGGGAGCAGGGAGGTCACCAGGGAGCAAGGCCTTGTGCGGATGAGTGCGCCGTGAGGAGCACGGGGGAAAAGAGAGGGAGGGAGGCAGAGGCGGAGGGCAATGGAGTAAGGCCTGGTGCTTCTGCTACGCATTTCTGCTCCGGCTCCCTCGTTTTCCTGCGCCAATGCGATGATGCGCCCTCACCGCTGTTGCTGGGCATCTTGGCAACGGAGACCCATAAGAGGATGACAAGGAGGAGGAAAGAGGAGGAGCCAGAGCACGTGAAAGAAGTGAGTGATTATAAGCAAAGAGCTGCAGAGACAGATGTTGCAGGTTGGAGTGGAGTGACGTGCTAAAAGCGGGTTCCCTAGGCGTTTCAGGGAGGCCGGAGGGGCCGGGAGTGCCTGCGGTGCACACTGGCAGGAGAGAGGGGGCACTACAGCAGAACAGCAACTCCCTGCCTCCCTGCGTCCCCGCATGACTGTCTCTCTGTCTCTTCTGCCTCACTGCCCTCCTACACTCTGTCCCACTTTAGCCCAATGTCACTACCAGATCCAGAGGAGGGCAAGAGGAAGAGAGAGGAAATAAAGCAGAAAAGAGGAAAGATTACAAGGGAAGAAATAAGATTTTGCTTCATAATTTTTTTTTTTCCACAAACGATCTGTCCATTCTTCATGGCAAGGCTTTTATACAGAACTAGCTTTGGTTCACCAGCAGTGGCCCGGTTTGACATGTGATGTTACCGATCCAGAGAAATTCTCCCAAAATTATTGTACAGTCGACCAAATGGATCCTAAACCGTGCTTTGTCAAACTAACGCCGTTTCTTCTTCTACTTTCGGCATGTCCCTTTTGCAGGGTTTGCCACAGCGTGTCAACAATTTCCATCTCCCCCTGTTCTCTGTATCTTCTACTCCAGCTACCTCCATGTCCTCCCTCACTCCATCAACCTCCTCTTTGTCTCCTACCTGGTAGCTCCATTTCTAGGATCATTCCTCTACCAATGTATCCACATGTCCAAACCATCTCAATCTGTCTTCTTTAGTTTTTTCTTTTTCCAAACCTTCCTGTCTGTGTTGTCCCTCTAATCACTTTATCCCTAATCCTGTCCATTCTTGTCTCTCCTAAAGAGAGAATCTCATATTCCTAGTGTCTCTCATCCATCCATCATGACTCACAACTGTCCTGCAAATCTTAAACCAACGCCATTTACACTAAAATATGGAGAGCAATTTGTAAAATAAAAACTCCACAGTCAGTCTGGGTTTTATTTGGTCTAAATAATGCTATGATAGATCAGTCGCCCACCTTTGTAGCGTTTACAAGAATTTCTTTATGAATACACATTTTCTCCCTTTCCCCTTGTGTTTCCTCTCTGTCCTTGTCACACAAACATACACCAGCCTCAGCATATGTAGAGTTATACAAGCAGTCAAGCACAAAGTCCCAGTTGACAGTGCATCTATGTTCAGGTGCACACAAGCACTCGGCATTGAACTCTCGCTCTCTCTCTCTCTCTCTCACGCACACACAAAGACACACTTGCATGCACAACTACACACTCTGGGCCTGACCACTCAGGCATGTCCTGTGTTGTTGTCAGCTGATCCTGTCGACGTGTGACTCTTCTGTAGGGTTAACAGCACAACAGTTCAACAACTCAAAGCCACCACGAGCGTATGAACGGTTCAATAAACATCATGTTTCTTTCTCTGGCCTCAGCCGACTGTTGCATTTATCAAGCGTTTCAGAAGGCTGCAGCTCAATGCACACACTCTTCTTTTTTTATTATTTTCCCACCGCTAAGTAACAGCCAGTGTGGATGTTGTAAAAAACCATAAATCAAAGCCACAAAAGAGTTCTCAACAGATTATGAATTGCTCGCCGACATGTTGTCAGACTCACAATGAACAGTTTGGAGGAAAATGAATCAAAGTAATGTTCTTTTTTGTCAAAACATGACACTGTAATTTGACTACCAACAGTGGTGTCAGTGATGTGGAGGTTTTATGGTAATAGAGAATAATGTTGTTTCCAGTAAAAGCCCTTCAAGTTTAACCCTATTTTAATATCAAGTAGCATTCATAAAAGAAAAAAAAAAAACAACTACAAATTGAAAATGTATCCTGCCAATTACACAGGGCATAATGATAACATTTGGAAACTGGTGAGATTAACGTCAGCAGGACTAGTTTACGACAGTTAACACCAATGTGTCAAATGCATTAGCACAGCAGCACAAATATAATCCAAACACAAAATATATATAAAAAAAGGGTGTATGTAGTGTAACAATAAATGTTTAAAAAAAAAGAAAAAAAATGGAGGCAGAAGCTCGTTTGGCTGATTCACCAAAAACATTAAGTACATTGAAACAATAATATTATTCATGAATTTCCCGTTTCACTTTTCTCGATGATTCCTACAGTACAATCCACTGAACATGATTTATACGGCTATGGTAAATGTCATTTTACACATCATTTACCAAAGGCCTACTGCAAGGATGTTTACATTTCATCTGGTTAAAAAAAAAACAGTCGATGTGAACCAGTGGATATGCACGTATTCTGTATGGAACCAGCCATGTACAACAGAGCATCATAGCATGAACTTGTATCTGCAGTCATACTGTCCTCCCACCCTTAGCTTGTAGAATAAAAGCCCATTCTGTCTTCTCCAATTCTGTCCAATCCCTAATCCCTCCACAGTCCTCAACATCCTTCCCTGAAGAGTTGGTGGATCTCATTAAGAGCTGGCACTGACATGTGGCAGGTTGGCCAGAGGTGACATTTACCAAGGTCATTCAACATGCATGCGTCTCTGTGTGTGTGTGTGAGTGTGTGTGAGTGTGTACCACCATCTCCCCTACGACTTAACATTTGGATGTAAAAAGGGATAGAAAGAGTATTTGGAATTTTGTTAAAGCAGATTTACATTTAAACTTTATTCAAAGTAGAGGTCAGGAAAAGAATTCTGCCCGTATGTGGGTGGAGACAGGCCTCGCCGCATGGTCTCTGGCCCTAAGGCTCTCTCCAAATGATAAGTCGGAGGCAACAATTTCAAGACAACCAAGTTCCAGACAATATTAACCTATTGCGACCAAAAACCATGTCCTGTCTGTTGGTGAAACCCATGTCTCAATTGGGACCAAACAGCAGGAACAGAAGCAAATGTAGTGACACTTAAAAATACAAATATAGTTCACTCCTAGATCAAGGTTGTAACAATATCTGCTGTATTGTCAAATTATTTTATCCCATTTAAAATAACTCAAACAAATGTGTCTATTCCAGCCCTCAAAAAACACCCAAACCAATGAAAATACACATACATAGACACAAAATAATAGACTTACTACAAAATATTTGTTTTAAATGTAAAATAAATGTTGTTTTATTATGTTGTTAAAGTAAATACAAGTGTAAATGTGTTTGTTACAAGTTCTTACTTTTAAGACAGATTTGGGTAAATAGTGTTATGTTTGCATATTGGAGGAGGACGAAAAAAGGATGGAGTGGTGGAGTTATACCAAACTACACTTACAGTACCTACATAATCTTAATAGCTGATTGGCTAGCTGGCTTATATCTCAAGATGTCACTGAATATTTAACGTAAATTACGTTGGGAAAACTGAACTATTTTTACCAATGCTAATTATTAAATTAATTGAATTACATTAACATGTTTACAAGATTGGCCAGAATGATTTGAACTCAATATCCTATTGATTCCATTCTCCATCCACTCTATGTCGTTATGTCTAAAACACAGGCGATACACACTGATTCACACACATTGATGGAAAGACTTTTCATTTCAAGGTGCAAATGGGGCCAAAAACACCATCTCAATAGCCAAGATTCCTGCAAGATGATGAGGTCATCATTTGGTCTTTAAATATAGATAAATATGCCTGTTGTCTCCATTTAAAAGGATGCTTAGCTATGCACGTTAACAATCAACAGTGTGCAGTGAAAATATCACTTATATCACTGAAAATATCATCAGTTCTTATGGGTTCGAACCTGAAGCCCGCTGACCCAAGACAGCTTCTTAACCGCTAAGCCACCACTGGACCCTTGGAAGATTCATATGAACACTTAAACAACTTCAAGCTGTGAGAAAACGAGAAAAAGTCTGAGATGGAATCAACAGGAAGATTAGCGTGTGGAAGTGTCAGAGAGGGAGGTGGAAGGCGGAGGCAGTCTAAAGAATAGAGTAAGAGATGAGATGGACAGGGTGGTGACAGAGGGAAAGAAAATTGAGCAGTCATGTGTGTCACGGTCAGTGTGTGTGTAGGATCATGAAAAAAAAAAAATCTATCATCGAATAACTAAGTAAGTCTATGTTTTCCTGGACCATATTCAACAGCAATATTCCATTATATGTTTCCCACAGTCACTAAATCACAAATCTATCACACATAATCCCAAAACAACTGCACTCCACACTCACTGTCGCTCCCCTGGGCCAGCAAAAAACACACGCCATACATCACACATACTGAAGGCTGGTACTGCTTTTCACAGTAGTGTGAAACTGACTTGGGTTTATTTTGGGTTTGAAGCTTTAGCATTAACATTATTCAATCCTTTATCTGGAGTTGATGCTTGTCCATATGTCCTTAAAGACCTTCTTGCTTAAAATGTTAAATTATCGACTTCTCATTCTTCTCTTTTCGGCTTGTCCCTTTGTTCAGGGGTTGCCACAGCAAGTCAACAATTTCCATCTCCCCCTGTCCTCTGTATCCTCAACTCTAACTCCAACTACCTCCATGTCCTCCCTCACTGCATCCATCAATTTCCTCTTTGTGTCCTAGGTCCATCTCAAGGATCATTCTTCTACCAATGTATCCACTGTCCCTCCTCCATCTGGCTTCTCTAGCTTTTTCTCCAAACCTTCCTGCCTGTGTTGTCCCTTTAATCACCTCATTCCTGATCCTGTCCATCCTTGTCTCTCCTAAAGAGAATCTCAGCATCTTTAATTCCTCCACCTCCAGCTCTGCCTCCAAGAAGGGGCTCAGGGAGGATCCTTGATGCAGTTCCACCTCCACCTTAAAGTCTTCTGTTCTCACAGCTCATATTTAAAAAATCATCAAAAATGCTAAATAATCAAAGAAATGTGATTTGCAGCACTCTTGTGAAATGTGTGGATTTGTTTTTACGGCATGAAGTTTGTTACATTAATACATTACCTTACCCAAAAACTGCAGGAATACAAAGAACCAATGAAAAGTTAAAAATACCTGGACGTCAAAAGGACACAATGACATGTAGAAGAGTTGAGAGATTTGTTATTTCCAATCATCAGAATCAAAAAACTTCCCCTACCCAGAGTCCATACTGTGGTAGTTCCTCTGACCCAAGCAAGCCCATGTTAAGGCAGAGTAAGGAACACAAGAAGAAAGAGGAAGAGAGAATCATGGGAGAGATTAGAGAGAGCATTGTGACAAGGAAGAGAGCACTGAGAGTAAACAGTTGTGAGTGTGAAGGAAAAAAAGAAAAACAAAGCAAGACAGCAAAGGGAAGAGGTTGTTGACCTCTGGCTGTGGAGCTTGTCGCTACAGCGCAAGAGGGGAGGGCAGTGATGGATGGAGAGCAGGCGAGGGAGGCCGTTTGTTAGTGAAGATGTTTGCCTCCAATGCAACGTTTCTGTGCTGTGAGCGTGTGTATGTGTGTGTGAGAGATTGTGTGTTTGTGTGTAATTTCCCCAGGCAAATCCCTCTTTAGCCAAAGCAGGAAAGAATGGAGAAGAAAAGGAAAAGCCATCTTTATCCAAATCCAATTGCAGCTGGATGAAGAGAGTGGAGCGGGGAGGGAGGTGGGAGAGGAGAAAAGGAGGAGACGTTGTAATTTGTCTGAGGGATTACAAGACGAGCTGGCAGGACATGACTGTTTTTTGAACTTGTGTGTCTGTGTGTGTTTGAACGCCTCGGCCTAATCCCATAAATTTAGAGCAAAACCACATCAGAGACAGCGTTTTTGCAACATAAGTAGGGCAGAATAAAAATGACTGTTTTTCCTCCACAGCTCCACTCCATCCAGGTAAACACCGACTCTCAGTTCATAAAATCTGTCAGGATCTTGACACAGAGGACCCATGCCCAGATTATGTAAAGAGGCTATACCTCATAAAATAGAAAAGTCCCCGTGGCTTCATATCTTCAGTATTAGTGGTGCCATAAAACACGACAAGACATCGGAGCCCAACACTCGACCAACAAGCGCTGTTGGAGTCACAGAGTCGTGCAAAGAGAACAGCAAGGCACTAAAACCAAGGTAACAACAACGGAGTGATTAGAATCACAGTAAAGTTGAGATATTCACTGAACAAAACAGTAAACCATAGACCCGGCACCGGCAATCTACGGCCCCAGGACCAGATATAGCGCTTTTGGACTTTCAACCTGGCCTCTGACAGGTCCAAATACATAATTGATATAAACGCCACAAGTTGCCTTTTGCCTGCAATGCCTGCATTTTCTCAAAAGGATAACTTGAAAAGGCCAGATGCATTTTCAGTATTTTAGATTTGGAAGTCAAAGGGTTCGCTTACGCCTGCCATAGACGATGCTGAAAGACCTCACTAACTTGGGGGTCCAAGTTAGTGAGGTCTAACTCACCAAATGCCATGATGGTATAATGGTAATGTTTAATTTAATTTATTTAGAGTAGACAAAGTTATTGTAGCCAAAAATATGTTTTATTTATAGATAGATAGATAGATATTAACACAATCCAGGAAGGAACAGAGGTCATCCAGTGAGCAGCATAAAAAAACGAATCCAAGACACTTTCATCAACAAGGTCAAGATTGACAACAAGTCAAATTATTAAACATGGTACACATTATTAAACATGGTACACAACAGATGTGATCCAACATCAGTACAAAGCAAACAACCGCAGTGTAGCTGTTACACTCCACTAAAACTTAGGAAATCATTTAATGGCCATATCATAATGAACTGCCGGTGTCAGAGATGAGTTTAACACGGAGCATCTTCTTTGATTTAGCGGCCAGTTTATGCAGCCTGAAGACCTCTTGGTCTGTCAGGGTGAACTCTGTCCTATGTCTTAAAAAATATCTGACAGAAGTGTGAAACCCCTCCAGATCTGGGAAATGTTCCAGTAAATCCACATTCCTACATCCCTTAGTCTGTCTCAGGAATAAAGCTATTTCTGCTGCAGAGTATGCCTGGGTCTGGGACACGGGAGGCAGGTCATTGTCATCTGACACACACTCCTCTCCGCCACTGTCCTCAGATGTCGGACCCTCCTCCGGTGATAGATAGATAGATAGATAGATACTCACAAGACTAGTTTTTTGGCCCATTCTGAGGTTTAATACTTGTTAAGTCTTGTCAAGAATGTGTCCTCATGTCAATCCATTAGATATTTGACTAAAGGCCATGGAAAGGAAGAAGAGGATGGAGTCAGAAAGAAATATTGTTAAGGAGATAAACGACCTTTTAGGTCAGGGCGGGACTGGATATGACTGTGCGACACATAGCCACACATCTATCCGCCTGCAGCAGAGTCGAAGTTAAGGACAGTGGAGTCAGATGAGACGACATCAGTGTCTTTCTCTGTCTCCATGACTGACAGTGATACAAGGCAGCCCACCCTCTTACAAACGCACACACACAAACACACAGGTGCCCAAAGGCTTTCTGTGGGAACAGATGTTTTGCTGTGACACACAGCATACACTGCAAATCACATCAGTTTCACAGCAACCTTTTACCTTGATTCAGAGGAATCTCTGCTTTCTTCACAAAAATCTCAACAATCCTTATTCCTTCAGATAATTTTTATTTTTACTATATGGAGGGTATGGAGACTGTCGATATTTGTGAAAACATAATGTGACACATATTTGAAGATAGAAATATACACAAAATATCTATTTAAATTGACCTCAGTTTACAGAAAGAAAATTATGTTTCTCGGGAGGCAACTGACAGAACTCTTCAAAAGCACACTTAAAATCCATGTTGCCACTGTCGAAGACTGTTGGGAGAATTCCTCTGTGTTGGTAACATAAAATCCATGGAGGAAGCCATGTTGCTGGATTGTTGTCATCAATCAGCTACTTGATTGGTCAATCCCCTGTTGAACTGTGCCAGCAACTTCTTTATTATGCCCTAAAGAAGATAAGCTTAAAGCCTACCCTTCATAAACATGAGTGTAGCCATCTTGCACAGAACATAACTGGAATTTTTTACATTATTTACCTTTGAGAACTGCAGATTTTGATGTCTAATAGTTAACTTCTGTTTTTGTTTTTTTTAGCTTTAATTTATTTTCACATTTACAATCATCTCTCCTGTTGCACACTGAAATCTGGGCTCCTGTGTGACAGAGCCACAGGTAGAATCAGAGAGAAGAGTGAGTGCTTTTCTGTGTTTTTCCCCTCTCCTCCCCCATCACACTGAGGGCTCGCCCTCGGTACAAAGGTAGAAAAAGACAAAGCGCCCATTGCTGCACTTAAAGTTACTCTAAATTATTGATGAAAAGACAAAGCGAACTTTTATTTATCATTGAGAATAGTTATGAGCTGGCCTGCTGCATGCAGCTGAGAGAGGGAGGGAAAAAGCAAAAATCAAGTGAGAGATAGAGGGGGAGAGGAAAGTGAAAGGGCCATGGATGTGGACAGGTCATGTTGGACAGGACTGAGGAGGCTGTTACTGTACATACTCACATGAGAAGATCAAGTCTGCGATCTATCTTGTTTTTTTATGACAGCAGCAAAACAGATATAAATACAATCATCATAACAATCATTACTAGACCTAACACTGGTGCATGTCCTTTTTTGACTTGGTTGATAAATTTTAAAAACTGAGTGAATAGTGAAATACATTACATTACATAATATAATATATCAAACATTGGGATGGATTCAGTGGATGTAGATGCATAGCACAATATGATTTATTTTTGACTCTTTCTTTACAGGAACTGATGTCCACAAATAGTCATGGGAAACAATTGTTAGATTTCCCTCTTTTTTTTTTCTTCAATTGCTTGTTTACTATTATACCTGGTATCAGTAAATGTATTTGTTTGAACAGATATGATATTGAAAACTAAAAAGGTCATAGGAGTTTAATTGAAGATTTGAAATCTAAACATTTTCCCAATTTTCCAATCAATAGCTACGGTATTGTAATGCCACAATCAGTGCTTTTAGGCAATGCCATGTTTTCTGGTTCATTCTACTCTTCAGGTTATATACCTTTATTGGTATCAGGCATTTGAATGACCAAGGAATTGAAGATTTTTTCTATATGACTGTGTGTGAATGTCACATTTAAGGTCTTCTGACTTTAACACTTCTGAAGTTCTTCAAATTTTTTCTATAAGGGCATGGTGTCCACATATGAAGATTATATAGTTTAACTTAGTGGTAACAGGTAAGACTCTAGATGACCACCAACACAGCACAACCAACATTCAGATGGCAATTCCTGATGCAAACCTAGTCCAGGTAAACATTGATCATATTTACTATTTAAATTGTTTCAGAGGCAGTTATAAAGAGCAGACATTCTTGGTGATCTTTCAGAGGATTTGAGAAAATATGGTGTATTCCAGAAGGTGTTTTCATGTGCAGGAGCTTGACGGTGTCAAACAATATCTTGTTTTACGGTTATTTCTACTGTCTGCTTACAAAAAGTCAATCAACATAAACAAAGTCCCAGAAAAGCTGTATCTATCATAATAAAAAGTGTCCAAATAGGACAATGTCTTGGTCCCTATCCAGAGCTGACACCTCTACTTTGCCATCCTCATCTGATTTGTACCACCTTTTTAATCAGTGAGTAGTTGTGGCTTGAGTGAAATTCATAAATCCGCTTATTATAATTATTTAAATGGTCTACTGAAATGCTGCAGCAACGGGAATATTCCTGCACTGTAAAAATTCATTTTTCCATTACTACAATTCCATAAGAGAAGCTGTATGAATGTAAACTGTCTTAGAATGACTCATAGGTTCTTCTTCAGTTTGTTGTTGGGGATTATGACCAACACATGTGTGAGGTAGCGACCACAGAAACCTATTCAGTAGAGGATGATCCATGTTCTCCACCAAGACTGTGCTTGTGCTGGTGCTATCATGACAACAGTTGAATGAATGAACAATGCCTACAGTCAGGACAACTCTAACATAAACATCACTGTTACCATGGAGAACCTAGTGCTCTGTAGGAGTAGATCAAACTGTCACCTGTCACAACCAGCAGTAACCTTCACTGCTCTGTGTTTGGATTAAATAACGGTTCCGCTGTGATTGACTGATTTGGGGTGACGTGACGTGTGAAAGCAGCTGAGCATGAACTTATGAACGGTATGATTTTATGGACATGACCATACATTTGTGCGCATGTTTGTGTGTGTGCAGCGATGGGGAGGCCGTTAGGGAATAAGCACTCAATAACAGCTGACACTGAGCTGCCCTCTGCTCCTGCTCACACAAAGGACTATGATTATATTACTGTTTGACTGCCTGTGCCGTGCCTCCCCCAGCCTCCTTCTCTCCCGCCTTCCCTCCCTCCCTACCTTACCCATCGTACGCAATTCTGCCAAGCCCTCTGTGCTCTCAACGGCTAAGATAATTACCACTATTGTGTGTCTCACGCACACACACAGTCGCATGCAAAGTGTGCCCTGTGCTTGCCAACTCACCCATCTGTCTCCCACCATCTCCCCCATTTTTTCCCTCACTCTGTCCATCACTTTCTATATACACATACTGTATGTATATGTTTATTTTTTGGGTATTTTGGGAACATTTAAAGTCAATATCGATCGATGGGATACTGTAATCCCGTTCCTTATTGTGGTTTTCCTTTTACTCCTTCTACAGGAAGTTTCTTTTTTAAGTTCTAATCTTGCAAGACATTTTATGAATATTTCCCCTCAATAATCTTGTGAAATAAAAAAACATTCTATCAGTAAAAATCATTGCAAAGGATAAATTGAAATACTGGCTTTGTTCACCTAGGACACAACATTTATCAAGCTCTTCTCTTCCTCATGCTGATTGGCTCGCGAATCTCTCAGTATCTCCCTTCTTGTGTCCGCCACTAGTTAACTGTACTCTGTGCCAATCATTGCTGTAGTGTGTAAAGTTAGTAAAAATGTGCCTATATAATGTAATAACTATATAATTCGCCTCTACTGAATGATATATATATTTTTTTTTTTTCACACTAGGTCTCGGAATGCATTCATCGTAGTGGGAGTGGGAACACTGTAGCTGTTTGATGAAGCTCTAGTTACATAATAAAGCATTGGTGCAGTGGGTTTTTACTGAACATCAATATTTAACCCAATACCTGATAATCTCCAGCACTGTTATTCTTCTTAATGAAAAAAAAGAAAGGCAGAGTCAAGGATTACTTCCCTTTCCTTCCTTCTTTCTTTCTTCTGTCCTTTCTTCCTTTCTCCACTTAAACTTTAATGTGTTTTCCTGCTCAAGTGCTTCTCAGAAATGGCTTTGGTTGCAGAAACAACAGAGTGGCTGTAGTGTGGTGTGACGCTGTAGTGCGTTCGTGTGTGTGTGTGTGTGTGCATCTACTCTACAGCATGTGTGTGAGAGTGGTCTTGAGGCGGAGACGCCTCTCACAATAGGGTGTTGTCATGGTGTTTACATGGTCGAGGGAAGCCACAGACAAATATGGCCTTTTATTCAGGATGCTCTCTGACATTTGTAAAACTGTCTTTTCCCACCGTGCCTACGTTAATATCAAAACCCTCTGCCCCCCTTCTCTCTCCCTCCCTCCCTCCCTCCCTCTCTGCGTTAAGATGACCACCTTGAGCTTGAAAGACCAATACACTCAACACAAATCCATGATGCACTCCAGCCACTGCTGGCAACTGTGAAGACACACACGAAGGGAGATTGACAGTGAGTGCTGGCGGTTGGATGGAGTGAGACAGTTAAGGGAAAAGAGCAAGAGTGAGTGAGAAAGAGGAGTGCCTCCCTCGGTGGCTGCCATGTGGCTTTAGCCATCTGTTGGCGGGGTCTAAATTAATTAGCTCCACTCAATACTGGTTTGGAGGAGCCATGTATTGTAGACCATCTCCTGATCCCACATATCCAGGTTCTCTATCTCGCCATCTCACAGCTAAAAATCTATAATTTACATTTGGCCTGCCCGGGGAGAGCTCGCTCTATTATTCATCTTTTGTGATACCAGTTTTTCAAAGTTAAACTGTGAGCCGCTGGTTAGATTTAAGCAGAAAAGGCTCAACTTCAGGGTGAGCTCCAGACAAACAAACATGGTGGTGCATTCAGGCACTTGGTTGATGTGTTTATTCCTGGTATTCCTGTATGCTGTTAGACACAGAACATTGGAAACATTGGCTGTTTGGCATTAATCAACAGAAGCCATCAACTAATCAGATTCTGGGAACTGACAAAAACACAATTTTATGAGAAGACTGTCTCTCTCTCTCTCCTCTATCTGTCACTGTCTCTTTGTCTCTCTCCCTCTAAACTCATTTACATACAGGACAATTCTACACATCTGTACAGACATCACCTTCAATAGTCCAACATTGGTGCTATTAAGGGGTTTTTAATCCAGGACTGTCAAATTCCTATTTAACTTGCCAACTGAGCCACAATGTTATTCATTATGCAAAAAATTACTAATAACTATAACCTACTGATAACCAGGAATAACTAGGAATAGGCAGAAGACAAGAGGAAGAGCTGAAGGTGGCTAAATGAGTTAAATATGAGTTAAATATGCTGAGATTGTCTTTAGTATCAACGATGATCAACACTGTAAAACACTACTGTAATTACAACTTTATATATATTATTATTAACCAGTAGTGAATTTGATGATAATAATAGGTAAAACAATGGTAAGAGTAACTTGATATCCCTGCAAAGTGATACAGGCAGCCACAGAATTCACAAGCACAAAGCTAAATCTATGCTTAGCTTTTAGAATGACACGCACTGTCAGTTCATATTGGTCTAAGAAAACCTTGATCAATCAGATCAATGGATCAATGAAAGCACATCAGTACCTGTGTGTGTCATGCACACCATTCCAATGGCTTCACGACTGCTCTTCTACTGCAACCCTAAGTCAATAAGTGTTTGTGAATGGAAGGAAGGAGTGGGAGGACTTTAACAACATAGGTCATTTTACCATTTTACGACCTAATTTAAAATCAAATTAGCTCCAAATGGTGTCATGAGAAAATGTTGCCAATTATTCCTTGTGAAAATGATCTCAGGAATAATAGCAAAACTCTTTCTGAACATTTATTTATTCATACTGCAAAGTAAAAAATAATAGATTGATTCATAAATCTTTATTTATTCCATCAGGCTTAAGAAAACTATGAATGATTGAGTTACTAGACATTTCCTGTAGTTTGGATAGTAGAAATTATGTGATGGAAACATCATTAACTGATTTGTAATGGTTTATTTAAGTTATTTTGTAAGTACACTCTTAAGATTTTTTTTTTTTTTTTGGTGCTCAACCTCTTTGTGGGACTTTAAGGGCATTTCTACTACCTGTTATAATTACCCCATTTTCCATAGATAGTCGAGGAATGTAAAAAAAAAAAAATCGGACAACTTGAATTTGCTGAAATTAATATTAAAATACACTTGTTAGATAAAAAATAGACAATGAAATGAATTGATATGAAAAAATATCACGGAAAAATCTAAAAAACTGAAAGACTTCTTTCACCCTTCAACCTCGTGCCCTTCTTTTTTCTCTTCCCCTTAATCCCACTTTTCCCTCTCATCCTTGGGGAGTGCTCTGTGCCACCAATGAGACAACAGATGGGGCTCAACATCATGCAGAGAGTGTGAGACTTAAAGAGGGAGAGAATACAGGGAAGCTGCATTCATTATTTACATCACTTGGTATTGGAATATTAATGCTAAAAGCAATCTGGTAACCCTTCATTAAATTAACTGGAGATGCAGAGGAAGAGAGAGAGAGGGACGGGTGAGGTACAAAGGACGAGGAGTGAGGATGGGAGAGACAGTGGGGGAGCAGCACTGCATTAAATGGGCCCTAAAATTAGTGAAGCAAAAACAGCTCCATTAAGAAAGCGTGCCTATCTTCTATCTCTCTCTCTTTTTCCTCATCTCCACCTGCTTCCTTTTCCTTTCTGCTTGCCATCCTCCTTTAACCCATTTTCCTCATCACGGACTAAAACCATCGCTTTATCTACAACGACCTGGACTGAAGCTCGTGGGCAAACGGGAATTTTGTGCAACTTTCACTTGATCATACCCTCTTGAAACAACATTTTAATCCCATTAATATCCATTTGTCCTTTTACGGTCAATGATGGAACTCAGGACGATCACCTGACATCTGGTGAAGGCAGCTCCTACCTAGGAGGTCTCATCCACACCTTCAGTCTTTATCACAGACCCCGTTTCTGCAGGACGTCAGTTCTTACCCACAGTTTTACAGACTGATGCTGATGAACAAATCAAACCTTGGACCAGAACCTGCTGTGATAACAAATACCTCACCACTAACCAAAGCCTTGTTCTAATTCTCAGCCCTAACGTAAATTCACACAGACACACACACACACACGCACGCAGGGATATGCAGCAGCAGAACGGTTCTTTCCTGCACAGCAACACGTTGCGTATATGCAGAAGCACTCTTCCTATTAGTGGAACACCGCTACGCACTGTTGACTTCTGGAGAGGAAAACATACACTCCAGTCCACCCGCTATCAGCTGATGCCACTACTACCCACCCTTCCACCTGCCACTCTGCCCTTCACAGGGTGTGTGTGTTCACCATGGGCATATGAGAAAGGCAGAAGTGAAGAACGTATAATAGTTACTTAGACATAAATTCACTATATAAAAATAGGTCACTTCCTATTGAAGACAGGATCATAAAAAGAGTCATTCAGATTTCAATAGAGTGGTGATGATATTTGTCTGGATCGAATGTTACATTTATTTCATTTGTGGTCTTAATGCTGCAAAAGTGAACAATTTTTCCCTGTGGTTTAATATAAAAAAGGACATATACTGTAGAGAAACCACTGTATAGAATATAGTTAGTATTTGCTGCTGATAATGTTGACATTTTAGCCGTTTTCAAATATCCAGACATGGATTAAACAATTCAACGAGATTCAGAATAATGTAATGAATCTTTGTTTTTTTTTTAAGCAGTTAGAGTAAGGAGGAGTGGAGGGGGAGCAGACGTAAAGAAGCAAAGGAATAAATGCCAGTCTGTTTTCCCTCAGCAGGAATAAACAAGGCGTTCACTTGTCATCTTGCAAGAGAAGGGCACACTGTTTCTGCGGTGCAAAAAAAAAAAAAAAGACACACACATTCAAAGACACATACACACGCATAGAATTGGAAAATCTGGAGATGGTAGCTGTTGGTGAGTGGGGGGCGGGGGGTGCCTAAAGAGGAGACGAGTCAAAAATATCTGTGTGTATTCTTGGCATTGTCAACACAAGATATGTCGTACTGTCTTTGCATGGCTGTGAGCCTTAAAGTTCTGCATGCACAATAAACAATTTGAAAAACATCATGAAAAATGTTATGATGATAATTGGGATAAAGTTTGGATTTTAAATTATCTCAAAAAATAAGGTGGAATCCAGAAATTATTGGTGCAAAAGATTTATAGTTCTATATTTCTCCTGTTGTACAAGTCCATGTTGGTGCAACTATTCCCACCTTAGAATGTATAACATAAACCAAGACGGAATAGAGAGTAAAAAAAAAAGAATTGCAGAAAACAGACCTGGAGTTATACATGAATGAAAACAGGAACTGATTTAGATCATTAGGCAGGAAGGTGAGCAACTATAAGATGAACACTGAGGAAAGAAAAGCAAACTTGGCTTCTAATTGGCTGTTCGTCACAGATCAACTAAAAGTTAACATCTTCTTTAGGAAAATATTCAACCAAAGACAAAAGAAAAAGCATCTCTTTAGTATCTAATGGTTTGATGAAGGAATTACTTACTACTACTAACTACTTACTAAAATAAGCTTTTCATGCTGCCTGTATTATATTTTCACCATCCTTCCACAGTCTACGCTGCTCGGAACCATTGGCCCTAAGTTTCTTCACTCCTTCACCTTCACCAATCTTACTTCAATAGACACAAGACAAGGTTATGATCAGAGCACCTCAGTGACAACCTGGCAGCTGGTGGATTAGAACCTGACCTATCCAAACACAAGTCTGCTTCCTTAACCACCAAGCCACCTTCTTTCTCTTCTACTTCTTTCCTTTTGGAATCAGCGTTTTTCCATCTGCCCTTGTCCTCTGTATCTTCTACTCTGACTCCAACTACCTCCATGTCCTCCCTCACTGCATCCATCAATCTCCTCTTTGTCCTTGCTCCATCTCTAGGATCATTCTTCTACCAATGTATCCACTGTCCCTCCTCTGAACATGTCCAAACCATCTCAATCTGTCTTCTCTAGCTTTTTCTCCAAACCTTCCTGTCTGTGTTGTCCCTCTAATCATCTCATTCCTGATCCTGTCCATCCTTGTCTCTCCTAAAAAGAATCTCAGCATCTTTACCTCCTCCACCTCCACCTCTGCCTCATGTCAACAACTTATTTGCAGTGTCTCTAAAATTTGCTAACCACAACAAAAGAGTATTATTTATTCATCTTATTTATCTGAAATAAAAATTAAAGTTCAATATATGTTCAAGGAACAGATAAACAAAGATTTATCTAATTTGAGCTGCGATCAGTTCACAGCAAACTTCAAAATTAGAGACAGTTTTCTTCCCCTACTGCTTCCTAAAAATACTACAGCCACCTAATGCAAAAGGAACCCTAACTGAGCCCACAGCTCACACTGAATTGACTAAGGAACGGGTAAAGGTAAAAAGGAATAAAAACAAGAGAGAATATCTCCCAAGCCGTATTTAAAACTCACATTACTGTTTTCGAAACAATGTCTCCAGTGAGACTGAGTGAGAGAAACAGAAACTTGAATAGCCCCGGGTTCCGTAAAACACTGGCTGTGAACATCAACAAAAGACACTGCACTTTCAAAATACTGTACAGAGAGAGAAAGTAAAGTGTGTAAAAAAAATAAGCCGGGGAGAGAAATAAGTAGTGAGAGGGCAGACGTAGTGGAACTGGCAAGAAAATAATGATGCAAAATGAAAGGCGGTGAAGAGGGTCCCGATCAGCGGTACAAGGGAATAAATGTCAAACAGTGGGACAACATCACCAGACGGAGACAGAGGTGAAGGGAAAATGGTCAGGAAGAACGAGTCGAGTTTATGCGGCAAATTAGCGAGGAAATGGGACAAACGTGTTGCTGTCTTTTAAAGATCACAGCTGTTTGGACCTGACGTCGCGGAATCTTTAAAGGAAGGAATGTCATAAGGTGACCTTTTCATGCCTAATTTTTCTTTGACTCTTCAGAATATTGATGTGTTTAGGGGAGACCAGGAGGAGGGAGCACCAGGGGTTATGCTGATGTCCCAGCATATGTCTTATGGGAGTCCTCATGTCGACCCATACATACCACAGAGGTATTGATTAGCTATTAATAAAGCAGAGAGATACCACTGCTCCTGGGGGAGGGCAGAAAAGGCTATGACACAATCGTTCACTCTAACACACACACACACACACACAAGGCTGGTGTACCCCTCTCATTGACATAATGCATTAAGAAGCCTTATTTACACACACTTTGATTAGGATCAGGAAAATGATGTGTGTTTTCGGTACCACGAAAACTAATTTAGTGTTGGTCAGGCGTTGTTTTTGTTAATTTTATGTTACTGAAAATAAATGTGAATAATGCCAGATTTCGAGTTAAGTTCTGTTTAGGGCAAATGCACATATGTTTTCTGGAAGGCAGGCCATAAGAAACCTCACTGGCTGAAAAAGCCTGTCCTTTCTTTGTGGTGAGGCCTTTATAGAGACTAGCTTCTTCAGGGCGTTATATGATTTTGGTTTGCAAGTAGTAGAACAGTTCGACACGTAATCGTACTGGACCAAACATAAAAACTGCTAACCAGGTTTTCCCTTTAGACCAGGAATATCAAACTCAAATAAGTTGAGTGCCACCGCCCACACTATCATTTCACAGAAAGGCCACGTCATCTTTCAGTGTTCAATACAAAAGAAAAAATTCAATGAAAATTCAGTTTCTATGTAATACAACACTGAGGATTTCTGTGTTTTGGAGAACTATAGGATTCACCATGAACATGAGAACAAGTCTATAAAATATTATTTTAAATTAAACTTTCACATCAAAGTGGGGCCCACAAAATATTGTTCCATGAGCCGCAAATGGCCCACGGGCTGCGAGTTTAAGACCCCTGCTTAAGATTGTATAGAGAAAGGTAAAGGCACACAATATCTGCATTTTTAGCTATTATACATGACCTGTACTTTACCTTTGAAAACAATTGAAAGAATATTCTAATAATACCTATAAATGACTTTTTGTTATATACTTCCAGTAAAGGTCATTACAAAGGCCAGATGTGAAGCTTACAAACCTAATGCAGGTTTGACACTGTTGCTCTACCTGAATCAACCAGACCTGTGTGCCACTAAATATACAGACAGGAAATAAAGGAGAAAGAATATAAAGGCCGCGGATGTTGTAAAAATCCTTGAAAGCCATTATGTACCATTACATTTAATAACACCTGGAAATAATATCCATTTCCTCAACTGCTTTCTCCCTGACAGAATACTGCCCCCCAGTAATCCCTTCTTTAGCCATTAAGAACCCACCTCCCGTTAAATGTAGTCTACAGCCAACAGGATCGCACCAACTCCTCAGAGGCTCTTCGTCTCTCTCTCTTGCTCCATCAGCCTGTGTCTTTTTTTTGTGCTACATGTCATGTCAGAGCTCTGTTTCCTGTCTCAGTCCTGTCTTTGATTAGCCGTGATCTATGGGCCTGTTGAAAGAAATGAATTAAGGAAGGTTGATAAAAGCTGCAAAGATGACAAAGAGAGGTAAGAGGCAGGGCACTGGCAGCTGATGGATGTGACTGGGGTCAAATAAAGAAATAGAGGAGACGGGGTGGAGGGACCGGTGCATTTGCATCTCTCATCTTTATATGCTGCAGTTTACATCCATTTTGTTTCTGCTCCCTCGCCCTCGCTCACCTCCTTCGCCTCCTCTTCCTGCACCGTTTCCTCATCTACTTTTCCCTTTCTGTCCCTGCGTTCCCTCCCTCCCCTTCCCGACCATGTACTGTACATCTTCAGGTCACGGGTCATTAAGTCAGCTCCAGAGGGGATGTGTTGGAACAGGATATTTCTCATATTACCCTGCCCCCACCGTGCCGCTCAAACACAAATATGCACATGCACATACATGTCCGCAATCACACAAACGCTTTCATCTTGGTAATTTTCAAATTCATTTGTTTAAAATGTTCTCTTCCTACAAACGCACAAAACAAGTTTTTGACCTGTTGGTCACCATCGTCATCACCATCCTCACATTATCATAATCCTAAAATAACCCACATTTACATTCATTTTCATATCTGTCAACAACTTACACTGTCCAATATAAAGAGCCATTTTAAATACGCACGTTCCTCCAAAAAGGTGGGGGATTTTTGTCTTCACGTGTCTAAGCTGCTCACACTTTAACCGCTGTAAATCACAGGGGTTATCAATGCACAACTGGTGTGTTCAAACTGTACAATAAATGGTCAAATTGGCTTGGTCATGTATGTACAACCATACATAACTCGTCTGACTCCTGTAGCCAAGGAGCCAAGGAGTAAGCAAACAAAAAATAATTTTCCTGGCAATTCCGTGCACAGACAGAAAGACAAGAAAATGTCTTGGCAGACATGATCTGTAAGGTCTGTCAGTTCCTTGTTGAATCCTACGTATCTATGTTCACACATGCGTAGTGTGGCAAACATTTGATTTTCACACAATCTATGACGTAGGACAGAGGGAACCGTGAGGTGATTAATGCTTGCCTTAACCCTGTGTTCACTACATGACACGTGTGGCATGAAACGGGCCAAAAATAAGGCTGGATCACAAATCGTCACATGATTGAAACATTGTGGCAAAATCAGCTTAAAAATCCTACCTTGTATGCTAGGAAAGCTGGTGTTTAATTTGTTTGCCAAGAAGTGATGGAGAAGTGAATGCCATGAGTGACGAGTGATGCCATCAGTTGGCTTTGGCATTTGGCTTAAAAAAAAGTGACGTGATTTTGTCTGATTATAATACTGTGCGTTTCTAACAGAAAGTAAAAATTATAATAATTATCACGATAAAGATGTAATAAAGCTGCACAAAAATCGTTAAACATATACATGGCAACGCACAAAGTGATGTTTCCTGATAGGTCAGACACAAATAAATGCACAGATACAAAATCACCTACGTGCACTCACGCGACTTGGTGGTGTGTGGTTAATGAATAACTAACAAGCTGAGAGGAAAGGGAGCCATCTTCTCTGAGTAAGGCCAAATGAATCCGCTGAAGCACTATGCAAATGTTCTCTGGGCTAACGAGGCTGCCTGCATGATTGGAGTGCCATTGAAATTCTCCTCGTGCACAGCCTTCTCTCACTTCCTACCTCCCTCTCTTCGTCTATCTTCCTCCATCTCTCCTGCCATTTCAATCTCTACCCAGTACATCCATATTCCTGCGCATACATTGTCTCTCTATCTATTAGTCTGTCTGTCAGACCGTCTCCTGTAACCTGTACATTTGTCTCACAGGCATTAAAGCATAAACAAAAACAATTTTTAAATCCCAATTTTCTTTCCAAACTCCCGCCGATCCCACAAATAAACACTGCGGCGCTATCAGTGTCTGGCCAGCAGTGAATGCCCCTGTGTCTTATTCTCTGTCTGTCTCAGTAACACACGCGGTCACGCACACACACGCACACAGTGTGCTCAAACAGAGCGAGCTCAGAGTCGCTCTGCACCTGTTCTCTCTGTAAAACATCCAAACACGAGCGCTGAATAAATAACCCGACCTAACACGCATCGCTGCCAGGTTCACACACAAACCACAGACCATAAACATACATCAATAAGTAAACGCCACCTATTTCCCCTCCACTGACCATACACACAGCCGCACTTGAACACAACATTCCCATCACCTTAAACTTAAGCAAAACACAATTAGGTATGGAAATGTTCAATGTCTAAAATCAATGGGTATAAAATAGGGAAATACTTAAGGTAAGGCCAGATAAAGAAATAGTGTGACACACGTAACCTGGGTGACCACAAGAAGATATGTGGGTCTGGACAGTGCTAGGACCAGAGCACCTCAGTGGCAACTTGGCATCTGGTGGATTCGAACCTGAAACCTTGCGCACCCAAATCCACTTCTGCACTTAGCCCATCACCATAGTCAGCAGGAGGCAGCCAACTGAGCTGGGAGCAGTGTGAGGGGACGATACAATGATCAGGGCACCTCAGCGGTAACTTGGCGTTAGGTGGAATTGAACCAGGGGCTTTGAGGAGTCTGTTTCTTTAACCACTCGGCCACCAACTGCCCATCGACTGCCCTGAAGAAGCAAGTTCTGCATAAAATGCCTAGCCATGAAGAATGGACAGGATTATTGTTTCTCTGCAAGCTAAATTTAACTTGTTCTCTTCACACATACGGACACACCCATTTTCACTAAAAATTGACAAATCATTCATTCATTGATTCATTCATTCATCTGTTACCGGGTCACAGGGGAAGCTGGTGAGACCCAAATCACACTGCTCCCTACTGTCAGCCTTACTATGGGTGGTGAGTCCACTGGACATTATGTGGGTCAGGAGGGTGCTATAATCAGTGCACCTCAGTGGCAACCTGGCAACTGGTGGATGCAAACCTGAAGTCTTGTGTACCCAAGTCCACTTCCCTAACCACTAGGCCACCACTTCTGCCCTTAATACAAATTTGATTATAGAAAAAAGGATACAATTACTTTTTCTGTCCTAAGTTGTTCTGTTGGTGTTGACCATGTGCGAAAGTGAAGAGAGTGGTTTCCCTGTGCACTTGTCAAATGCATCTTTAATGGTAAAACACAGTGGCTTTAAAGGCCCTGGACTCCTCTTCCTCCCTTGGGTGTTGGGGACTGAACACACACACCCACACCCGGTCCTTCTGCCAATAGTCACACATGTCCTCATACATCTACCTACCATCTTCCATCAAGCCCTCCACTTTTCCATGTGCATAATTTAGCGTGAGCCACTTTGTCCCTCCTTTTATGCCTATTCTGCAATATTTTGTCCGGACTGTTGTGTATTTTCAGTTATGATAGAGTGGAAGGAGAAGACAACGTTTTGTCACTTTACCATCTCCTTATAAGTGGCTCTAAAAAGATCGGCATGGAAAGAGAGGGGTAAAGTTAAGAGAAAAGTGTGTAAGTGGAAAGCAGGTGAGAGCAGAGGGCCTCTGCAGAGTGGCCACACACACACACACACTTACACACACCTGGACATGGTGAGTACAAAAATGCTTGGGTTGTTCGACTGCCGTGACGCTACCGGCTCTTTACAAATTAAACTGACCAATTGGCCAGCCAATATTATCTAACATCCTTTACATATATATACTGTATATATATATATATCATATCATATGTTGATTATAGGCATGCAGATGCATGGCTACAAATAATCCAATGCTTGTATTGTTGCTGAATTAGTCCTAGAAATCTAAATCTAATAACGAAACATTTTTCATTTTAGTTACTCAAGATCTTGCACCCGCATTGCAATATACTGATAGGCCCCAATCCACTTATTGGGCACCTCCGGTTCAGCAACATATATAACACATATATCAGACATCACAACTATCTTTCTTTCTCCAAGGTGCCAAGCACTATATTTCTAAGAATGTAACTTAAAGCTCAGACGGCCAGAGGATCCAGCTGAACTGTCCACTGTGGCCTGTGACTGGAATCAAATATTGTGAAGACTTCCATCACATCAGTCATCTCCATCCTAAATGATTGGTTGAAAATCTTTTGATTTCGCCCCCAAGGTTTGAAATAAATTCCAGGCGTCTAACAAAAATACTTAAAGACAAAATCGAAGGTATAGCAGGTTCGAATCCTGGTTAGGGCAGTTGGCGTCCAGTGGGCTCACCACCAGCTGAAAGGTATGCTAGGGTGCAATATGATTTGGGTGGCAGTTGTGGAGACTGCTTCCTCCGCGACCCGGTAACGGATAAGTGGAAGAAAATGGATAAATGGATGTTTCCCATTTACGCTGACTTTCTGGATTATCTGGACTGTCTTGACTTCCATTAATAGACTAGAATACAAACCAATAACCAAATCCCACGGTGTCATCATCTACCCCACAATATAAGAAGTTGGGGAGGATGACAAGCAAGAAAAGTAAGAATTTAAAATAATAGATAAAACCAGCATAAAAGACAACAGCGTTGTTCTATAAGTTTGTGTCTCTATGTATGTGTGTGTCAGAGTTCAGCCGTGGTGATGCACTTATAAAAATCAGGCAGCGATGCATCCTCACACCTTCCTCATTCCGCCCGCCGGTTCGCACACGTTACCATGGTGACCAGATAAAACTCACACTGTTTTAAGCCCCAGCTGGAGGAGAAGATGGATACTAACAAAGTCTTGCTTACACACAAACACACACACACATATGCGTGGACACACTGGCACACAAAAATGAAGTTCCTTCATATACATCCATCAGCAAAGAATCCTCTCTCTGCTCCCTAAGTGACAGGGAAACAAATGCTAATTCTCCTACCTACAGCATCACCAGTAAATGAATAAAAGATAAGATTAATAAAAGAAGGAGAGAAGAAAGGAGGGGAGACAGTGGGAGAGGGAGGAGTAATAGAACGACAAAGAGAGAAAGATAAAAAGATAATGGGGGGCCAGGAGTGTGTGATATGAGAGTATAAACTGGGACAGCCAGTCAAAACACAACATTCTACCAGCCTGTCTGTCTGTCTGTCTGTCTGTCTGTCTTCCTCTTCACCCTCCTCCCCCATCACTTCTTAAACAGGCGTCGGCACCAGCAGATCTGGCTGTCAAACAGCAACATGACACCCAGGCAGGGTCGATTTGCAGCGACGCCAGCTGTCAGCAAACACCCTCCTGCCTCTTCATCAAACTCCATTCAAACTCGGCTTCATTGACCGACACTGTCGTCGCTGTGACATGTGACATCTTGTCAGACCAGAACCTTGGCACTGAATGTGCCTGATGAAGGCAGACCGCGAGAGCATCTCAAACACTCCTGAAAGAAAAACTGTAAATGGATGCCACCATGGATGGATGGATGGATGGATGGAAAAAGATGGGGGCATGCTGACTTTGAGTGAGCGTCAAGAAGCCACGGTTTGGGACACAAGCCACCAGTCAGTACCAGGGAGGGAAAAAAATAAGTAGAGGCTTTGAGCCAACAATGGATGAAAAGAAGAGAAGCACTGTTTACTTACTAAGACCTATTCATCAGCTATGCAGAACATGAGAAGAGAGGGTCAGAGAGGAAAAGTGTAAAAGAGAAAGAAAGATGACAAAAAAAAGCTTCAAAATGAATCTGAAATAAAAATGTGGACGTTTTAGAGCAGTGTTAACAGACAACTATTGGACAGACAGACACACAGACAGATCCCTTTAGGACTATCCTTCAGGAAATGACAGTTCCAGCAGCAGAATTATCTATTTAAGTGTATATATATATACCCGCACATACATGTACATACATATCCACATACAAACACATCCAAATGTACATATGTATGCGCATATACACACAAAACCATACACATATATAGGCACACATAGGTCCATACAATGTATTGGTTATTCACATAAATATACATGCAAATACATAAATACATACATACATACATACATACATACATACATATCTACACATACAGCTGAAATAACACTTGCACAGGGCGGCACATATGGTGTATAATTACACTAGTAACATACATTTAAGACATAGAATATGCTATAGTAAAGGTGGTATATACAGGACTGTCTCAGAAAATTAGAATATTGTGATAAAGTTCATTATTTTCTATAATGCAATTAAAAAAACAAAAATGCCATACATCCTGGATTCATTACAAATCAACTGAAATATTGCAAGCCTTTTATTATGTTAATATTGCTGATTATGGCTTAGAGCTTGAGAAAACTCAAAAATCCTATCTCAAAAAATTTGAATATCAACAAAAAGTATACCAGTGGGCTAGTCAACCAATCACTTGAGTCGTCTAATTAACTCAAAACACTTGCAAGGGTTTCCTGAGCCTTTAAAAACACTCAGCTTGGTTCAGTAAACTAAATCACAAGTATGGGGAAGACTACTGATCTAATAAAAGGCTTGCAATATTTCAGTTGATTTGTAAGGAATCCAGGATGTATGGCATTTTTGTTTTTTTAATTGCATTAAAGAAAATAATGAACTTTATCACAATATTCTAATTTTCTGAGACAGTCCTGTATAGAGATAATAGTATAATAAAATATAATAGCAGTATGAATCAAGATTGCCATATATATATACATATATATATACATATATATAGCACTGTACTCAATTCAAAGAGATACTGTACATATAAACAGACAGACAGATTGCTTGTCCACACAAAGCTGCAGCTCCTGAATGACTTCAACCCCACGTGTAGTTCCTTGTACATATGTGCATGTTTCACTCGACACGTCCGTCAGCTGATCAATAACATGGTCCCAATGAGCTTTTAACACACAGCCATGATACAGTGGCCTGTACACACCCAAGCAGGCAAATGCACAGAGCTATCAGTCAAACAGACTGCCCTGGCCTCGCCGCTCTCACACTGAGGGATCTGTGACAAGAGAGAGGGGAATCCAACAGCAAGCTTTATCGATCCAGACTGGAAACCCCCCTCAGGCCACAAACACACATACACAAATAAAAACCCACATGCCTTTGTGCACACAAACATAAACCCTACAGTGGAGCTGGATCAATGTCTGTGTGAAGGGCACGGCAGTAGAAAACACACAGACACACACACAGACCGATGCAGACTAACATAGCTCTACACACACACACTGCTAAGAGACATGAAAGGCCCGCTCCGTAGCAGAGGCCACACAGTATCACCTGACCTAAACTGTCTCATCCCACTCCTTGCAATTTGCCGTGCCCTTCCGGAGCAAATGTGAACACCCTATCAGCCTGTGTACACACAAACACGTGCATATGATGCTCAAGTTCAAGCTAATACACAGTAGTGCAGAACCATCAAGGCAGTCCCAGACTAAGGCCAAATGAAAACCCCGTAACCCGGCCGATCAGGAATTTCCACTCCAAAATAGATAACTTTTTTTTTTCCTTCTCCATCTCTAGGATTATTCTTCTACCAATGTGTCCACTGTCCACTGTCCCTCTTCTGAACATGTCCAAACCATCTCAATCTATCTTTTAATACCCCTTTAATATCCCTTAATAATTTAGTGTACGCTTCCTCCGTTTGTCAAAACTCTTTGTTTCAATTCATTCCAGCATATGTATAAAGCAGTGTTTAGAATCCATCTGTCCAACTGTAGAAGACTTTCAGGAAAGGTCTTCCGGGGCAAAAAGTAAAATCATGGAGACAGCCATGTTGCCGGCCTGTTGTCGGTTTACTTGACCGTTTTTTTTTTTTGCTGTAAGCTTAATATAAATTGTTCAGTTTTATGATTCTCAGTCATCCAGGTCATTCAATACCGAAATAGTTACTATGAGAGCAGCTAGACATAGTAGTAGTAGGTTTCTTGAAGACGATGAGAGACGATGAGAGGTGAAACATCTTCAAGTAACCTACTATGTCCAGTTGCCCTCAAAGTAACTATTTATTTTTATTTCATATAGTTTGGCACATCGCAGCAGCACAAAACAATAATAGAGTTCACCTTATGGCCTAGCCTGCATAAACATACATACAACACAAGTCTAATTCACATGTTATTCATTTAAAATATAAGGATTTTTTCCTTGAGGTTACTGGGAACACACTATCATGTTATGACCAAGTCATTCTACACTTTAACAACAAACTGAGCAAAGGATCAAATGAAGCCAAGTGCAAAAATCCAAAAGTGTGGCCCTTCTTTTCAGAGCAAGTGAGAAGAGCAACTAAACTGATATATCACTCATGGTATTAAACTGGCAAAATACACACAAACACACAGCGCTCCTCCACTAATGCCTAATGATTTATCCTTGTACCACAGCTATTAACAACACTGGTGTCAGTTAGTGAGTGAAAGGCTGTAGGGAAGTGGCAGGAAAACGGCCGTTTCAACGGACTAGACTGATTGCAGCAATTTTTTAAAGCCTTTCTCCGTCTTTCCTCCGTGACAAATCAGGACATGTCCGTGACATCAATAAAAACGTTAGCATCGATTAGAAGCCGTCGACAAACAGCGCCAAAGCAGGAGGAGATTTCCATTACAGTGGAATTGAAAATAAAGAGCCTGCTCTAATAATTTATCCACGGACATATTGAAATGAATAACCTTTCTGTTAATATTCACCAAGTGATCAAACACAACAAAGCTGAGCCAAAAATGCATTTCAACATATAAACCAATGCAAAATCATCAAACATTTGGCTATTGAAGAAGCACACAGACTCAATGGCATGGTGAAACTTTAAGTGTGCCTACCTGGGATAATTGAGACAGTGTCCTTTTCCCAAGACACCACGCTGACATATTCCTGGACAACTGAGGGGATGAGGCACTTGAACACGGCAACATTACCCCGCATAGAGCGCTGGTCGGACACACGGACTGTGTAAGGCTCCCTGAACACTGTGTGGGGGAAGAAGACTCAGAGTTAGTCAGTGAAAACTTAGTTGGTGTGGTGCCTGCAATGTTTAAAGATGTTAAAAAGCTTTAACCTGTCATCATCAACCACATCATTTATACAGGGAAACAATTAGATATTTCTAGTGGATTCACCACTTGCAGGGAAGTGCAGTATAGTGCAATATTTTTCATTTTATTTTTGTTTATTCATTACTGTGCCATAGGGGCAAGCAGTCTCCATGACTGACACCCAAATCGCATTGCTCTAAACAGCGCTTTCCTGCAGGTGGTGAGCCAATGGAAGCAAACTGCCCAACCCGGGCTTCGAAGTTGCCCAGGAGGTGAACACTGGAATCAGAGACAAGGCCACGGCCTTCAGTATAAGGTAAGTGGAATAATTAGGAAAAATAAAGACTTAAATTGACTGTATGCTTAAATTTAACCCAATCAATCGGTTTTTGTAATGTTATATGTACTCTTGGGGCAGCAGCGGTGGTGTAGCAGCTAAGGAAGTTAGAACTTCAGGTTCTAACCATTAGCTGCCAGGTTGCCACTGAGGTGCTCTTCACCACCCACAGGAAGGCTGACAGTATGGAGCAGTGTGATTTGGGTGACAGTCGTGGAGACTGCTGCCCTTGTGACCCGAAAAGATGAAAGAATGAATACTCTTTTTTTTTGGTATCCAACTCTCTTTTTATTTGCTTATTGTAATTCATTTTGTTTTTCCTGCTGCACGAAGATGAAGGTCAAATAGGAGATTGATGGATGCAGTGAGAGAGGTCATGGGGTTGGAGTTAGAGTTGAGGATATAGAGGACAGGGTGAGACGGAAATTGTTGATTCACTGTGGCAACCTCGCGAAAAAAGGGACAAGCCAGAGAGGAGAAGAAGACATGGCAATGATACACAGACCTGACAAACCAACATTAGTAGTGTTTATGTCTCAGCGTCTTCCTCTCTTTAGCCCTTGACTTGATTCTTATTAGGGGTGACTTGAAGTTGTGTTAAAGAGTATACACAGTGAGTGGCCCTTAGCCTTTTAAAGAGCAATGCCACAGATGCTGTGAGACAGGAAAGGAGTGGATGGTCGCTCACGGCCAATGGAACTGTCACATGCAGGCGCCAGGCAGCAGAAACACACCCCCTGAACATGGCATGCAGAGCACCAGGCTGTGGGTCTGTGCCTGGTGTAGAGGAAGCTGGTGATTCAAATGGTTAAAAATGTAGTAGCCTGCGACTGGCCCAATTATTTCTCCAGTTAATGCGGTCACATGGTGGATTATTGACAAACATTAAAAGCTGAATCACAGGGAGACTTGTCCAATCAATATATTATAGTGAAATTAAATAGATGGTTTTCATTTGGGTGTGAAACAGAGAGAGGTAGAAAAAAAAAGAACTGTTTGCTCAGGCTTAACAGCCCTAACCTAAAGGGTGTAAATGTCCACTATAACCTGATCCACTACATGTCAAAGAGCTGTCACCTACAATTCAGTTACCTTTGAACACATAAAGAAGCTAGGATATATTTTCTTGACCCATGCACTATTAAAGAGGAAAGAAAAAGTAGGACTTTAATGCTTTTCATTTTTGTATTTTGTTTTTTTTTCTTTTTGCATTGACAGTTTATAAAACACACAGAGTGGGTTTCTCTTAGTAATGAGGACAATAATGGCCTGACAAGGTAAAACACGCACAAACACACAAGGAGTGGCCCCACCCTCTTGCATTTTCACTCACTCCCCCTGCTCTCCAGTGATATAATTAACGCCTAGCCTGAAGGCCAGTTTCCGCGGTCATTAATAATGCTTTATGCCAGCAACCACTGTCACTGGAACCCGGTGGAACCAGAGCTGGTGTCCTTGTCCAAATGAACAAAGTCAAAGTTCGAGGTTTATTCTCCTTAGTCTCTCTATGATTCCTTCCACGCTGCTACCTTCCTACTTTTTCATAGCTGTCAGGGCCCTGAACCTTGAACCTGTCTTTCTTCCTTGCCTTAGAACAGAGGCGTGCAGGGACTGTTCTCTCAAAATCTGTGACATTTATCCTTGTATTATACGCATTGTGCAACTGCGGCCTTCAGACCAGTTGCTACGACTGTTCCACTGCTACTTTGTTATCTCAGTCAAATTGATGGTTGCAGTGAGATGTCCTTTGGTGAGTACATTAAATCAGTCATCTGATGTTCAGGCCCTTAATCTGAGATGAAGTCTCATTTGTAAACAAATCACATCTTAAGGACAAATAATTCAGATCAAGACTTCATCTCAATTTTTCACTCAACCAGCCCCTGCATCTCATTGATGCCATCTACCTGCCGATCAATAGTCCAAATCGACTGAGTAGCCTCCGCTGTTGTGGCCCAGCCAATTCTATCAATCATTTATTTACTCCCTGATTGACCCCGCTGTCTCTCCTCAATACGGGGGAAAAATTCCACAGTGCTCAGCCGGCCTCTAGAGGAGTGTTTAAAATCAGTTTGACAGTTCGTACATGGTTGATCCGCTGGTGACAGTCTTCGCATTTCAGTTCTGCAGTGGGTCAAGGTCACCACAGGTTTGTACGTGCCAGGCTTTGACCTCAGCGTGTCCTACATTTGTTAATCTCAAGAAAATTGCCATTCAATCCCTCCTCTGTTCATTCAAACCGGTACAACAAATAGCCTCGTAACCAGTGTAAATAAAAAAGCGTGATACCGTTATCAGCTAACACACGTCTCCCTTCCCAGATCCGAAAGACACAGGGAAAAAAACAGCATTACATATTCACTCCCCTGAGCCTTGTGACAGAATATAAATGGTAACCAAACTGATTTGGGTGTAAATTGCACTGCCTCTCACCACATGTGCAGCAGAATCATTAGGATGTTACTGATGCCTGACTATATGCAGGCTGGTTGCTTAGGAACGAGCTAAAACACGGGTCTGGTGCACTGGGTGCACTGGGAGGCAGGTCCTGTATCACTGTCGCTTCAATAATTAACGATGGGAAACCAAATACTGCATTTATTTATTCATAAAGTGAGCAGTAAAAACACAAGAGGAGAGAGAGAAATCGAGTAAAATAACATAATACAAAAAGAACTGTGGTTCCGTTATTGAGTGGATGTGAACAGCGGGCCTCGAGGATCGGGATCAGGGACCCTACTTAGAGTATTAGTAGGGAAATGTCAGCCAGTAAGGAGTTTGGGAGGGCAGATGGAGGAATGACATCTCAACACCTGCCATCTTGGCCTGAACATGGGTTTGTGTGTTTTAGCCGGGACAGAAGGGAGATGAGGTGATCTCAGTGAACAGGTGTCCTCATTCCATGTATTAACTTTGTATAAGGAGGTGTTAGGTGCAGAGAAAATCCAACCCTGGGAATCAGAAACAACACCAGCCCAATCTGCTAATGACGTACATGTGCAAAGGTTGTGCCTATATTCTCAGTGCAGCACTCGCTCAGATACATTCACGTTCCGAGAACATGAGGTGAATATTTCAATGCCGTTGAACTTGAACTGGTATTCAGACTGTGTTAAATTCATGAGTTAAAAAAAATCCAAGATAGACATAGTTAATCCAAAATTACTCTGTCTTGTGAGTCAACATGTTCATTAATCTAGTTTCTTTGGGTTACAATGTTCTAACATAGCATAACATAACATAAAAGAGGGTTTACTAAGCTGTTATTAAAAATATAATATGAATATTAAAAATAAAAAATGTAAAGCTGGCTGAGTGATTACCAATGGTGATTAAATAGACTATAATGTGAGTACAGGGGGAAGGCAATTTAAATGAATTTTGACTTTATCTTTATTTGCACCACAGTGGGAAAATACACTGATTTTATACAGTTCATTTCTAAATGAACTGTATAAAAAAATGGATCAGTTGAAACATTCTATTAAATGAGTGAGACCCTGATAGTATGCATGAGGGTTAGGCCAAACAGAAATCATTTTTTGTATGTTTTATGAAAACTAAATAGGTTTTTGCAAAACAATGCAATGCTGCAATCCAATATCAGGAAAGCTTTATGTTACAAAGACTGTAAAATGTAGTTTGTTTGTTTTTTTAGAACATATTAATCCCTCGGGAATATTCTTCTGGAAATTATGCTTCTGCATTTAACACATCACCTAAGTGAACAGGGTGCTGCTGAGGGAAGGGGGGGCGGAGAAGGATCAGCTCAGGGCACCTCTGCGGTAACTTGGTGGTGGGGGGACGTAGGGGGCCGTCGAACCAGGGGCCTTGCGGACCCAAGTCTGCTTCCTTAGCCACTAGGCCACCAACTGCCCCAGTTTGACAAAGCTTCCTAACTTACTTTTTATTACATTTTCCTATTTTTTCTATATCTATTTTGGTGTATATATGTATATCTATATATGTATATATGATAAACTACAGATGTAGGTTCAGCATAATTAAGCGAAAGCACGAATTGAATATGAAAATAACATTGTAAACAAATACAATTTTCTTAACATTATTTACAAAAGTATGTCTATAGTTCCTCATCCCTGTCTTTTTACCCTATCAGTAATATTCCCATTAAGGTGAGGGTGGGGGGGTTAAGTGGTGACCATGGATTTTTAGCAGCAGCTAAAGAAGTCTAGACAGCAGAGATGAGCAAAAAAAAAACTAATTAAAATTCTTTAATTTTCCTGTGTATTTCAGTCAAAAAGGCTTTTTTCTTTCAGTTTTTAATGCTTAAAAATAAAGGTTGAAGTTTGTTAGCAGATCAAAATGGATGTTTTTGAAAAATGTGTTCATACCAACACTTGAATCATTGATACAGAATGATTTTGTAAAAAAAAAAAAAAAGAATAATAATAAAAATCTGTGGAGTATTTGCCATGAATGTGTTCAGCTCTAGCTGCAGTGGCCTACCCATAATAAGGGGGTACTGCAGAGAGGGCCCGGAATTTGCTGATCATCACATTTTGGGTAAAATGGTTTAAAGGTTAAGAAATTCTAGACAATTTGAGCCATTGGATGGAATTGTAAATGTAAAGGGACGTTTTGAGAAAACCTTGGTCATAAATTTGGGAGAATCACAGTGAGTCAACCAAAAACCACAGAGGGGACAAAAAGCTGCCCACATGGTGATTCTCAGAAAAGTAGAGCTTTCCAGACAGGTGCTGGTGCTATTATTGGACCACAACCAGCGTGCGTGGAGAAGGGTGAGAAAAAGAGGGAGGAGGAGGGAAGGGGATGTGAGGAAAGAGAGGAGAAAGATAGAGAGAAAGAGATAGAGAGACAGAGAGAGAGAAGGTGGAGGTGTGGCAGATCTTTTTGGGAGGTATCACACTGTGAACTGTCGGCTGTCATCATTCTCCCGTGCCACCTGAGACGGGACAGCCACACCCTAGTGCTCACGCCTCTGTCGCCCATGGCAACTACTGGGTTGTGTAGCATTTTGTGTTGGTCTGTGTGTGTGTGTGTGTGTGTGTGTGTGTGTGTGTGTGAATGGCAAAGAGATACTTACTAGAGGTAATGAGGTGCACACACATTACACATGCACGTGAAGCCTGGTTATGGAGCTGTGCAGTTGTGGTTGCCTCAGCATTTAATTGATTAATTGTTGTAATTATTTGGGAGAGAAGGTCATCCCAACACCCAGGCTGACGAGAAGGTCACTCTCACGCCGGAGGGACTATGTCTCTCCGGGGAGCACGAAAGCTGCGGTGCGGCTACGTCTGTTTTAGGTGGTTAGAAAGACCTGGACACGTCATGTGGAAAATTTGTATTTTGACACACCGTGTCTCTAAAAATGCATACGCACTTGCTGCAAGAGTCCAAAATGCCAAGTATAGCTTTCTATTTCATGTCCCCTCAATGCACCCTATAATGTGTTGTGCTATATGTATGATAAAACTATAAACAGACACTCATTGACCATCCGCATTAAAATCCGTTGCACGCCAGAGTCTGAACAATGCAGTTGATTGGGCAGCTCCAAACTTTGATTGTGATTATTGCTGAGTGATAGAAACCAAAACCAAAATAAATGTAGAAGTAAACATTGGGGTGAATGTTACCCTACTGGCGCGCAGGCAGTAGGGTAACATGCTACTCCATGCTGCACTAAAAATCACACACTTCACTGACGGTAGTATGGTGGCTGCTGGTGTGATAATGTTTTTACACTTATAGAAGATTTAATTTACTGTACAGGCTTAGACAAGTTTATGTCAGTGTTTGTTGTATTTTTAGCTTTGTTTTTATTTTTGTGTTACATTACCAAAGTACCATGTCTTAAACAATGAATATAATTTCTAGTAGTAGAGCTACACATCTGGTTTTTGGGGTAGCCAACTGCGTTCAGTTTAAGCCAGAAGTGTACTTGGTGTGTCTGGTTTTGTTTTGTTTTCATTTTTAATTACATTTTATTGCTAAGGTCCCGTCAGCTGTAACTATGTCAATGTATTTTCAGACTGTCTTTTATTACAATAAAATAAGTTTCAAAAAATGAAGGAGGAGAAATGGCAAGATAGATACTGAGTTTTATTGAATACAACTAAAGTTCACCAGACTTCACACTACCAGACATTTTAATGGGATGCTCTAAAAGACATAGTCAACTCTGTGAAACCTGCAACAGTTGAGAATTGATAATTACAAAACAATAAAAAATATTTTTGTAAATTTTATTTTTTAAATTAACAAAAAAAACATCTTCTCTTCAGTGGTTTAAAGTTTGCATTCGATTTAAGTGTTTGAAGGGACATGGTTGACTGGATACTACTACAATTTAGCTCACGTGTTTCCATGTCTTTTGGCTGACGTTCCTTTTTTTTTTTTTTTTAACCAACATCGAGGCAGGGAGCTGGCAACACAACACCACGAGGCAGTTTGATGAAAATGGCTCCGTGTGTAAGTGTATGCCAGTGTGTGTCTGTATATGTGTGTGTAGTTAAGGGACTTTCCAGTCCATGGACAGATGGAGAGACTGGGAGACAGGAGGCTTGCTGGCATGAGCTTTTCGCAGGCCGGTGTGCATGGTGTGTTGTGCGTATGC
>JAFBJS010057962.1:90977-121640 GCA_016785265.1 Paraplagusia blochii
TTCAAGAGGGGCTGTTATGGGGCAAGGAAATTTGGGTGGTTGTTATTGAGAGTGATGCCCCACTTTACGATGAGAGGTAATTAGATTTGTTATTTATATATATATATGTATTTAATCATCATTAAATAATTTAATAAAAATTCCCACAGTTATGATGTAGCGCAGTCAGGCAGGACAAAACCATAACTAATATATTTTATTTATTTTGTCGATGTGTGTAATCATCGTTGCACGACTGCTGTTTTGTGGATGGTCAGACAGAATAGCTGCAGACTCCAAAGTATCTTAGCATCTTAATAATGGTGCTTGGATGAACCTGATTTTAAAAATTGTCTGTGCACACATTCTCAAAATGGAATAAAGTCTATGAAAAAAAAAAAGCTTAATTTAATTTGCCAAAGGACAAAGTTAATAGTATTAGTACCATGACCTCTAGAGTAACTACAAAGGTCTCAGTAGTGTCATTCTATCATTTATTTCCTCCATTAACATGCTAGCTGGTGAGAGATTTAGGCAAAAGGAGAAGTATTTTTTTGGAACAAAAAATTAGGAATTTTGTTTACAAAATGCCTTAGTTGTAATACAGTGTGCAACGAAAGTCAGACGGATTGATTCATTTTGGAAAATTTTTGATGGACTTTTTGGTGGTTAGGGTTAGGGTTAAATATAGTATAGATCTCTGTGATTTTCAGGGAGAATATTTGATGTGACCATAGATTTTAAGTGATTCAATCCTCTGAGATGACATAAATTAAAAAAAAATTAAATAAATTGATAATTTGTATTGACCTGTGTTGACAAATAAAACAAAATGACACCCAAATCACTGTTACTAAAAATATATTCACAAAAAAACTAGGATTAATTAAACTGTTTTTCTGTTGTAGTTTCTAAAAATATTTCGCTTCTTTCAGGATAAAACCAGAAGCCTTAGACAATCCAAACAGCCAAAGAGCAAAGATAGGGGGAACACTATGGACAACTGGCCGGTCCACTGCAGACCCACAAGTAGAAAATCAAAATTCTCACTCACTTTTATTCATATGATCCCATTAAAGTATATGTGGAGAGAGCCGGCCTCAAAGAAAACCTACGTTTGTGGCAGGCAAACTCAATGCAGGATGTACATCACCTACACCAATGATCTTCAAGCCTTTAGAGCACCAACTACTCTTCCACCACACCACCACTGAGGGTGATGTTGCAAATAAAATACCACAGACACTAATAGGACAAGTATTAGCTGTGTTCAAGGAAACTCTTGTGTATCTCGGACCAGTGATGTTGTTATAATGATGTCCATAACTCACCTGCTTTGATGTGGATGCTGGGGCTCCTAATCTTTCCCGCCTGGTTCTCAGCAGTGCAGAAGTACTCGTTGTCGTGGATAATGCTGTTGTAGGCGGAGGGAGAGAAGGGGTAGAGCTGGAGGGTGCCGTTGGCGTGCACGTGGCGGATGTGGGGCACGTCGTAAATGTCGTCTCCGGCGGCCAGGTACCAGCGCAGGACGGCATGGGGGGCGCCGCCCGCAGGGCAGGGCAGGGACACCCCCACTGAGCTGGAGAAGGTCACCCGCTGCAGGGAGGCGTTCACAAAGTACAGCCGTGTGGAGACAACATCCTCACTGTTGACTGTTGGGTTGAAGGACATAAAGACAGAGTTGGGTAGATCAGTATTTCAGCTTAGACAATAATAAGGAGAGAAAGTATGATCTGAGTTAGGAGACACAGGGATACTTTTCTGTAAATTGTTTTAGTCCCTGTCCAACTTAATCCCGTGGAGCTAATCTGGCCCATGGTATGATTATATTTGGCTTGTGAGATTATGTAAATTGTGTATTTGGCACACAGGCCATAAGTGGTATGTGTTATAGTAGATACATTATATGAAGCAATTACTGCTGATGTTTGTTTTAAAATGTAATTACTCATGTTTATAATATTGTTCCAGATTTAATGTTAATTCAAAACTCACGTTTGTTTCCATATGAAAAAAATTCAACATTACATACATCTGTAAAAAAAATGCATAATCACTGTCAAAGTCGATGAAGGTTCTCAGTCATTCAGGTCATAGTCAAGATTGAAGAGTTAAGAGTTGTTGTCTGCGTGCATTTCAAACCAGGCAACACCCTGAGACAGAAACTCGTTCATCCCAAAGACAAAATTTCAGGACATAAGCTGGACAATGTGGTTTATGCCACTCAGTGCAGTGAAGAGTGTGCGGACCAAGCAGACCAAGCAGCCGCTACACAGGCGCATGGACTTAGTCGTCCACTTACACTTAAAGGCCACTAACCACTCTTTTAAGGACAAAGATGTTCAGATCTTGGCCAGGAAAGACAGATGGTTTTAGAGAGGTGTTAAAGAAGCCATTTTTTTCAACCTGGAAAAACCATCCCTCAACAGAGGTGGTGGTTTGAGAGACAACCTCTCACCCACCTACAAAGCCCTTTTGGGAACAATACCTAAAAAATTCCACTCTCAACAACCTGTTTCACAGATCAATGAGGCATGTGACCAAAACTACTCCAACAATGATGGTAACAACCCATCAATACCCACCCAACCACTGGTGCCAATAGGGAGGACTTAAAACACAACTTTCTCCTCACACACAGGATATAACTTTTGTTACTCTCCACTAACAGCACTGAAGAAGCCTCTTGGGAGGATGAGGGAATTTTCATTTTCCAAAAAAAACGGAATGTCCAGTTGCCTAACTTAACTCTTTAACCTTGACAATGGCTGTTAATATTTCAATAAAAAACAAGTTTGACCCACAACTGCAGCCCAGCTTGTTTGTTTGTTTTATTATTAATGGGGGCAGGGATAGTTTGTTTCCATTTATTGGTGGATTGAAAACACTTTCTACCATCCAGGACTAACACACAGACCAGGGTTCCAAATATCCATCCAAACAGCTTTCTGTATGTACTGGACAACATTGCTGAGGGGGCAGAGACAAGTTGTCCACAACATATCCACTCTAAAATTGCCCGCTGGAAGCTTGGAGTTCAATGTTTAAGATGTGTCTTTGCACATGCATTGGGACTGGTGGAGGAGGATTAGCAGGGGAGGGTTGGGGGGGTTGGAGTGTGTAAGGAAATGCTGAGCTCAGCTTGGCTGTGAGCCAGGAGAAGATGTTGCGCCCTGAGCCAAAGAGTTTTCTTCTCAGACAATGATACTTAATTAATCCCTTTCCTGGATAGCTCCAACAATGCCTGGATTAGCTCTATCTCCTCACTCCTCTGTGAGCGGGATAAGAAGAAGGATAATGTTGTACGGCACATCAATGCAGATACTGCACTGGCACTATTAGGCCTCATTCAGGCTCTGATTTCAGCAGATCCTTCACATCAATAGGTATCGTTAGTCACCTGCAGTGAAACGCTGAATTTCATTGACTATCATCTGTCATTTAGATGTTAGAGTTTGGAAATGAGTAATATCTTGTTGTGTACAGTTTAAACAGGTTCAGGAATACACAAATGAAGACAGTATGTACTCCTTTAATACAGCCTATGCTATGTCTTTTGTTAATATTTTCTATTGTTTTATAACCAACTGATAATTATAATTCCATGGCCATGGAAAGCTGGTGTCTGCCTGAGCGCTTGTCTGTGCACAGTAGAATATACGAAGACTCAGGTAAGAGCGCAACAGTGAGGGGGACTGGGGGGCACAGGTGGGTGGTTGAGGTGAAAGGGCTTGGTTGAAAAGATGTTGACAGGGGAGCGTGTCTTTGTGTGAGTGGATCTGTGCCTGGCATGGTCAAAGTGGGAGCAGGGGTTTAGACGAGATGGCTTTGGGTCAACTCCGGTTCTTGTCAGATAAATACTAAGGCAAATATGTAAGGAGGTGTTAGTGTGTGCGTGTATGCGTGTGTGTGTGTGTGTGTGTGTGTGTGTGTGTCTGTCAGGTACTCCTGAAGTTCAGCATATTGTGACATCTGAATCAAGCCAAAGACAGAAAGGTCTGCACTTTCAGCACCATGGAGAGAAGCCCCCTAAGTGCTCCACTTAGGAGAATTTGAACCCACTCCCAACCACCACCACCCCCTGTCCACACACACCCACACATACACTACGAGAATACTCTGCCCCCTGCTTGTCTTCAATGACAAATGTTGTTTTTAAAAGCTGTATATTTATTTGCAAAAGACAAGTCATAAACAGTAGGATATCACTTGATCAGAACTGTTTATTCTTCACACTGCCTCATTAATATATTTATATGTATATATAAAAATCCTTCATTATACATCTTTGATAGATGGTATGTCTTGAAGGAATTGTTTGATGGTCTTTAATCGTATATGGGAATATTCTGGTTTTACATACCAATGCATGCACCATGCATTGGTATGTACAACCAACAACATGCACCAGAAATAAATAGTAGTATTAGAAAAGTTTTGTTGTTGGCCTGTGAAATTCTACAGATAAAGTAGATGTGGTTGTTGCAGACAAAAATGAAAGTTTATTTCTATATAACAAAAAAATGACATCAAATAATGTAACTAGAAAAGGAGATAACATGAACAATTGCCGTCAATTTGTGAATAAATATCAAGTTCGGCAGTTGCATGGATGTGACAAGGAAAGTGTGAGTGCCAATCTTTCATTTCCTTGACAACAGCTGGAAACATCATGGAGACAACTTGTTATGAAACATAAAAAAAATTACAAATATAATGGAATTATAATAAGACAAGCTTTGTGCTAATATTGATCAATATGTCAATATTTTTCCTTCAACAACTAACTGGAGTGTGACATCCAGTCACTTGGTGTTTAATTAGCAGTATGGAAGTATGGAATTCCTTAGTTCTAGTGATTGATGTCTTAATAAATGTCCTCAAACAAAACATTTCTAAACAGATCAGGGGCAAAGACTCAGACTCAGAGGAGAACAGCGGTGGTCCTACAACATCAGCTCCCTGCAGAGAAACGCAGCCTGAAAAGCAGCAGCTTATGATGTGACGCCTGCTAAGCACTTTGTCCTTTAGTACAAATTCAGGTCACTGAGTTTACATACCAACAATCACACACACACACACACACGGATGGACACAAACATAAAGGAAAGATTAAGATAAAAAGCAAGTTTTTGGTGATCCAGTGATATATATATGGGCAATTTCAGCTTAACTCAATTTTTTTACAAAAACATTTGATTTTCAAAGTTAAAAGATCTATAGCCCAGCAGTTAGATGAACGCTTTTGATTTATTGCGATGTTTTGTTTTAGGTTTCTTCCTCAAATAGTGATTGCACTTTCAACTGGAATTCTGGACTTTTTCTAATACTCAAATATTGAATATAAACATATTAACAAGAAGACTGGCCAAGTAACATCTATTAATATTAATGTATTTTAATTTGTTTAGGGTATTTTGACTGTCATAACTGAAAGTTATAGGTCATGATCCATTGCTACAAATGTAACTAATTATTGCATTAATTGACTCCTTTAATGTGATTGTCGATTAATATTGATCATGGAGTTGAAATGGTATTTCAACATCAAGAAAACATAGTGACGGGTTTGTGGTTAAGGACGCAGACCTGAGGTCTGAAAGGTTTCAAGTTCAAGTCCATTGGCTGAGAGCTGAGATAGGGTGTTGACATAAACGTAGACGTTGACATAAGACGTTGGCAAATATTTTGGCCACAATGAGACCTTAAACTTGACACAGGGACAGATACATTAAACATGTGTGTGAATGAGGTTGAAAAGAACGATGATGGTAGGAATTAATAGTATAATTTTGTAATGTTTAGTCTGCCACATCTGGTCCTCGGGCCCTAGTTTGTCCAGGTCTGTCTTAAGTGAGGCCAAACATAGTAAATTTCTACTCAAATTTAGTATGTAATTGATATGAGGGGCAGTGACATGGACATATCTTTGACAGTCTGTGATCTAGTCTGTTATCAACAATCCTTTCAAAAACCATAACATTGATTATCACCTACGTTTTGAATCTAGTCTATAATACAGAATACTCTGAATTGATTTTTCCAGGAGGGAAAAACGTAGGAGTTGATCTTACATCTTCCATGTAAGGTAAACTCTTAATATTTCAATTTTCCCCTTGTTGTTTTTTACCCAAATTTTCCCAACCTTCACTTTTCTTCATGCCAGCTTTTCTCACGACTTAAATCTTTCTTTGAGATACGCTCAAATACATTTGCACATTCCCCCTCTCCTGTTTGTGCAATGGATATGAAAATGGAGTATGAATATGTATGCTAGAGGAGCAGGGATATTGCCTATGGTGAAAACCGTTATGCATAATGCAGCCTTTTCTGTCTCATCTACATTCATTCAGACGTACAGGGAGGAGAGAGGGAGAGAGAGAGGGAGAGAGGGAGATTCATACTACATGCATGCATAGAAAAACAGGGCTATAAATCCTTTCCTTTCTCCTTCACTCTTACTCTTCTACACACACGCACCGTCTCTCTCTCGTGCTTGCTCTCTCTTTCCCTCTCAAACACACACATCCACTCACAAAGTCACATAAATACATTTCAGATTGCACATAAACATTCATAATAGTACACAGATTTTCCCATTTGGTGAAGCATGTAGCACTACAGATAACGGCACACAGAAACACATTCAGGTCAAATAACAGCTGAGGCGTTGAAGTCAATGGCACTAGTCTTCATAGTGATGCTAGAGAAAAATGTGGGGGACATAATAGGCAAAAGATATGATTGGGTTTGATAGGGGGGCTGCTCATTTACCCCACAATGACTGCAGACAGAGACATGCATTAATGTTGCATGTCAATGTGCCCTGGCTTTTTGTGTGCAGTGGAAACGACGGAACAATGTCCTGACATGGTGTCACTTTAGAAGGGGGGAAACCATCGAGACAAAAAGGGGAAAAAAAAGAAAAACGCATGACACGGCATAAGGGCCTACGTTTGCAAGTATCTAGAAACAGAAACACAGTTACACGGGACGGCGGGGATGAAGGTAGTAGTAAACAACCTCCGTGCGGTGTTTATGCAGTGTCAGTGAAATATTAGGAAGCCATTTCAGCACTTGAAAATTCACACCCTCCACTTCAAAAATATGATTTCCGCTGTTGGAGTGAGTGTCAGATTTGTATGGTTGTTGGTTTTTTTTTTCCTATTCTCCCTCAGAGACGGGCATAAATTGTTTGATAGTAAGCAGAACAGGAGAGCAAGCAGAGTAAGAGTAAAGGAGAAAGATCATTGGTATTTGCTGAAGTACGGCTCTGTTGGGTTATTATACAAATAAAACACACTTCTCATTTGAGGGACTCAAGCGCAGGAGAACATTGCAACACTCATACTAGGAGCTTGTTATGGAGAGCCTGAACTTTTGGAGACATTTTTAAGATGTCAAGCTGAAGAAGAAGTTTTTGAAACACTTCAAACGTATATTTTAGCTTCACTGGGTAAGATAAGTTAAGGGCATAGATGATACCCATGAGCAGCAAACAAGCATTTGCCACACTTTTGCAGCCCTCCAGAACCTCTCTACCCTCTAGAATTATAGACACATCACTGGGATCTCTGGTTTCCTGTGCCATGTGTGGATGGATCACAACAATCTTCAGGATGTGTTGACTGCAGTCATCTCTCACGGTATCATGGCTGACATCCTGTGAAAACACATCCACAATTACCAATCAATGTCTGAGACTGGATTTGAATTCATTCGCTTCTGATTCAAATTCAGACTGCAGATTCAGACCTGTAGTTCTGAACGAACAGTTCTAGACTATATGTTTTTAATGAGAACCAAGACTACGGCCAGACAACCAGAGGTGAGTGTGTATCCAGATGTTTTAAATGAACAGGGGCAATCAGTGTGGAGACAAGGAACTGACTGGCTGCCACCACCAAGTCCATGCTTTAGTCTGTAGTGCTTTAACAATGTTCCTCTCTTCTCTGATTCAAATTTACATATCTTACACATCCACCTCATGTTATGGCACCTGAAATATACAGATTATATATTGTATATAGAATATATTAAAAGTTTGATATATATTAATAAGTTCTTACCTTATATCAGCTGTGGATTCAATGCAGAGAGATGGGCAAATCTTCAAGGCTTCTGCTGTAGAAGGGGAGGAAAAAGTGTTATCTAGGTGCTTTTAAAACTAATTTTATTAATTTGTGCTTTATGGTGCTAACTTTACAACCTGATACAATATTTCATACATTGCATTTTCTTAAAAACAGAAAAGGTAGTTATGTCACAGTTATAGACTACATGTTGGTGCTGTACTGCTGATTTTCAGGCACAGTTTGAAAAAAGCGTGTCTTCTATTAAAAATGAAAAAAAAAATCTTTGTGTACCGTCGTTCAGTGTAAATACCCTCATGTAACAATATGAAAACCCGCAGCTTACATGTAAGTGCAGCCTTTATATGTAAATATATTTTCTTAATTTAGCTGGCGCGCTTCTACACTCAGACTTAATCCGAAAAAAACGAGGTAGATTCTGCTTTTATGTTGAGGTACCTGAAATAGACGAATCAATATTAAAATTTCTGTTCAAATAAACGACATCTGTGATTTTTTTTTTTACTCAAAGTATTGCGTCATGGCGCAATACTACTCAAATGAAAGTACTCATACACAATTCTACATATCAGCATGCAAGCCGGTTGTTCCAGATCACAGCAGAACGAAGAAAAAAACAAAAACGTTAACTTTAGCGCCACTGTTTCCGGGGCTGGAGAAAGTACTAGGCAGATAAAGAACTTACCTATAGTTAGATAATGTGTGAAAAGCACTCGCCAGAACTCGGTGGCACCCGGTGAAAAGCGCGACAGGCGAGCTAGCTAACGTTATCAGGACGAAGAAAAAACGCTAACCTTAGCGCCACTGTTTTCGGTGCTGGAGTACGGACTTAGTAAATAAAAAAACCTAGCTAGATAACGAAACGATCCAAGTTTGTTCAGCTTACTTACCTCCGTGGTTCTGTCGCTCCCAAATTCCGACGTGACCGGCGCTAATCTTTCAATTGTTCGTGACCGTTGGAGGGACTATAACCGCGAAAACGGGCGTCTGACGTCACGCCCTGGTTCACTGATATCACCCAAGTACATCTTACTCGCATATATCAACTAATAAAGTTAATGCAATAGTTAAGTGAATATGACTTGGAATAAAGAGTAAAATTTACATACAGAATTGAGGATTCATTTTTACAAAGAATCACTAAGTAACACACCACTTTAAAACTCACATTTTTAAGTACAGCACTTGAAATGCTATTTCTTTGTAAGATTTATATATAAAAATGAAGTAATATTTACAGGGCCAAAAAATCATTTTTTTCAGTGTAGTAAACAACCTCCGTGCGGTGTTTATGCAGTGTCAGTGAAATATTAGGAAGCCATTTCAGCACTTGAAAATTCACACCCTCCACTTCAAAAATATGATTTCCGCTGTTGGAGTGAGTGTCAGATTTGTATGGTTGTTGGTTTTTTTTTTCCTATTCTCCCTCAGAGACGGGCATAAATTGTTTGATAGTAAGCAGAACAGGAGAGCAAGCAGAGTAAGAGTAAAGGAGAAAGATCATTGGTATTTGCTGAAGTACGACTCTGTTGGGTTATTATTATTAATAAAGATATGTATTTTGTCCCCCACACACAAAACAGTCTATCTGTGATGGAGGACACTGTTCTGTCTAGAACAGGTGGGGGAAAACTTTTTTCACTGTTGGGCCTCAGTATGAGGGGGCACCAGGTTGGGGGCAGAAAGATGGAGCCTTCATGTGAACGAAGATAAATGACATGTAAAAGGCTTAAATTGTACATTTTTTCCAACTTTTTATGCCATCTGTAATAGAAAATATGTGCATTTCGGTGAAAAGGCAGAATAATAATCACAATACAAATGAATTATATAATTTGGACAAGATTAGCAGGTCAGATTACAAACCTGAACAGGCCACATCCAGCCTTTAGTTTGCGCGTGCATGGTCTAGAACACAGGTGTCAAACTCTGGCCCTGGGGCCAAATCTGGCCCACAGTGTATTTATTTTTGGCGGTAGAGGTGAAATCAAATGAGTACTACAGTTGGCCCAGCAGTATGTAGGCGGTAGGCACTCTCAGAATTTGTTATATTAAAAATGCATGCTTTTTGTTATGGCACATACACTTTGTTCTGTAAAGAAAGATGTACATTGAAAATGATCTGGAAAGACTACGAAGAGACCAAATAAGAAACAAATACCAATGATGTGTGAATTTTTCATGTGTTGTGTTGATATTAACAAGCTTTAGCTGTGCCAGATTCAGTGAATCCACATGAAAAAACACTATTTCATATCCGGAGATGGAAAAACATGAACGTTTGGCCCATGACTTCATGCCATTTTTCAATTCTGGCCCGCTTTGAAATTGAGTTTAAGAACCTTGGTCTAGAACCTGTTGAGTGAGTGGCCAACACCTCCTTTCACCCTTACTGCTCTTGATTGTTCTATTATACGAGGTCAATAATGACATTTAAAATGACTGGTGAAAACAGATCCTTCCCCTCCTTTCCCTCCACTGCTGACAAACGAGTCAAAACTTTAGAGAAAAACGAAATAAAACTGACTTTGTGCATGTTTTATGCTCCTCCGAGGCAATACCACAACAATCATTATTATCTAACAACAATTGGCAGGCGTGCTTGAAGACAGACAAAATGTTCAGACTGGATATGAGACTTGAGATGATCAGATGGACGTGTTTATGCTGCAGCCGCTCAACTGCCAAACGCGGGGCGCCAATAACAGTCACACAAGAAAACAGGCTCCGCGCGCCGGAGCACAGCGAGGGAGGAGAAGTTACGGTGAGTGTGACACGTAGCTGTTACACCGAGTCTCTCTCTCCCTCTCTGAGTGTGTGTCTGTGTGTCTATGTCTCTCTATCACTCACTGGCTGCGCAGACACAGCGGGGCATCGTTGGGATGGACGTAAAGGGCATCAAGTGTCCTTTAGAGTCATTTGGAGACGTGCGTCACTGACGAATGTATCAAGTCATCATTTACAGTTCTACTGAAGTATCTTAACGTTTGTTGAGATTTTTCACACTTCCCGTACATCGACCAGGGGTTTTATTCTGCAGCAACTTTCAAAATAAATGTCACCAGCCCTTAAATTTCATTTTAAGAAGACAAAAATAACTCCAGAGTCGCTTCCATGAGAAACCGTGGGTCATCGCAGACGCACCAACCCAGGAGAGCGTCGCTCATGTGGTTCTCAGCATAGACTGGTCTGGTCTGGTCTGGTCGTCATCGGAGTCTGACTCATGCCGCAATTAAGGGACAACACTCATCCCTTCACCCCCTGCAAACAGCGTCTCCTCTGCGGACTCCAGATTAACACGCCACTCTCTAGCGCCGCAGGTGTCAGGTTCACGCACGACCCCCTTGTTAAACAGTGAGAACTGTGAACTCCGGGTGATCAATACACCCACATGCATGGAAACTACCACAGTGGATCAGTCACTATACTTCATTGTAATAAAAATAAATGGAATGCACTATGGAGCAGACGAATCAGGCCGATCCGTTCATCGATGCAGAAGTAGCTGCTACACTTCATGCACCAGGGCATGAGTGTGTTCTGAACGGAGGATTAACAGTCAATATTACGTGTGGGGGGCCGGGGGTGGTGCGTGGGGATGCTGTCAACATGAACCGGATAAAACTGGAATCAAATTAATTAATAAAATTGACCTCAAGAACTCACTTTCCTCCTCACTGCATGGTGGAGCGAATCCATTTAATTAAAACATAAAATACACCCGTGTTTGTTTGTTTTTTATTTGATTAATGGGACCTATAGGAAGAGGAGTTAATGATGGAGCCCCCTCCCCAGGTTCTCAGGCCCTTCAGTCCAGCTCTGGCCTAGCAGGCCTTCCAGCACTCAGCTGACTGGGTCTCAATTTCTTAAAAAAAAGGGTGACAGGCAACCTCCCAAATCCTGACAAAGAGCAGTGAGTGTGCCCTTCCCTCGTCTTCCTCTATCTACCCATTTACCCATCCCTCTCCCCCCTGCTCGCTGGGTGCAGGTGCTCTGATATGCAGCCAAGCCAACACAACAAACGGCCAGTAATGACTGGGCGAATGTCATATTAATGACGGGGGTAAAGACTAACATTTCTATCTTGTGTATAAATCAGATGCAGTGATTTTTTCAAAGTGTTTTCCTTTAAATTTTTTACCGTATTTTATCTAATAACAATTATCCTCATCGCGGTAAAGTGTAAAGTGTGGACCAGTCTGAGAGGTGCGGCTGAGCTCGAGAAATACGCAGTACTGATCCATCTGCATGTATGATGTTTCACTGCTCATTTTCTCTTGAAAATAAAAGTTTATCAAAAAAGACAAATCCTACGAGTGTTAACCCACGGGTCTAATCTAACCAGCTGAGTCGACTGCAAAAAAAAAAAAAAAACACACCGTTGAAAAGCAACGGAAAATGGAAGTTTGTTTTCCACTGCGTTATCTACATCTCTCCCATCTCAAGCACTCTTTCCGCTCCAGTGGCTGTGTGCAGCCCCCAGCCCTCCTCCAACACCCCCCCCCCCCACCACACACACACACACACGTATATACACACACACGCACGCGCGCGCACAGTACATCTCGTTCAGTCACGGGACAGGACGATGCACAGTGTGTATAATCGAAATAGACCCTGTAATCCAATTACATACAGCAAATCCAGCACAGAAGCCCCCGCCGCAGCTGCACCCTGGCAGAGGGCAGTGCCAAGGCCAACAGATGACAGAGACCAGGGATAAAAAGCACATGTCCTAATCAGATTTATGAACAAATGCTCCTTATATTATCTCCAACGTGTCAGAAGATACCCCACCCCCCCCTCCACCAGGCATTTTGTACGGTGCGTAAAAGGCAACCACGACAGATTAAAAACCCGGATTATGTTCTTGGTGATTCCCCATCTTTCTCAAAGCGTCATAAACTTGGACCTTAAATAAATTAGTGTGGAAACACATGAGTATATTTGCTGTGGGAGCAATCAGAGTGCTGGTCTCAGATCTGCGGCATTTACAGCGAATCCAATCAGTGAAATCTGGTGCCACAGAAAATGGTGGATGAATAATTAGCCCGGGGATGATAAACACGGAGTCTGCACACTCACTGCATGGCACCCCTGCGTTTTGTCAAAGAAAATAAAGTGTGTGCTGATATATGGCCCAGTCGTTCAAATGTCCAACGGGGCACATTATCTGCAAATTAAAGGCCAGCGCTCAATACCCCCACAGCATCAGTTCACACGTCCCTCATAAAATGTATTGACCCTTGTTGCCTCACAGCCGTGTGCGCGCAAATACAAACACAAACACATATACAGATAAAATTGTGCTTGGCATTTTTTGGATATAATAATAAAATGCTGATATTTAAGCGTCATCTTCTTAAACCGGCCGTGTGCGCGTGCACAGACACACACACTCACACACGACCCGAGGCCGACAACTCATATCTTAAGGAAGATGGAGAGGGGTGGTCAAAATATACATTAAACTCTTCTGCCCTCCTGAACTTTGGTGCGTAAACAGCCAACAGTGGCCGCAAGGCATCAGCGCATCGAGCTCCAAGTCTCCCTTCTCCCCGTGCGCGCTCCTGCAGATCCTTATCTGCCTCCACTCCTGTTCAGCAGCCTCCATATTCACGACACATCCATATATTCATCATGCAAAAATGCAAATGCAGTGTCATTATGATCTTCATTAAAAGAAACCAAAACCGATCTCAGGATTTCTGTGCGGTTTTCCGCGGGATGAACCACAATAAATTGGATTTTGGGGGGAATCGTGATGAGCCATTGTTTTAATCAATATGATCAGATTTTCAGCTGATCACCATCAGACACCAAGTACGCGGAGAGGAGCGCGAGCATCGGTAAGGGACGAACACACACAGCAGGAGCAGGTGAAAAAAACACTGAAATGTAAAGGAAAAAGTTGGAGGTCCGCTAAGAAGAACGAATTAAAGTTTGATGTCGCACCTTTCGCCAGTCAGTCCACCTCAAATCAACTTTCAGTGAGCGGATAAAATGACAAAAACGCACCGCCAAGCCGCACAGTTACCATCAGAGAGGGCAGCATGCAGATAGGACTGATAACTCACCTTCTTGCAAAGAATACAGCAGAAGTAAAGTTACAAGCCACATGCCATTAAAAGCTGTTGTATTTCACAGGAATTTTGTGCAGTCCTCGAGAAGGGTGCACGGCGCAGCGGTTGGCCAGGCGAGGCTCCGTGCTGGACAGGTTCTGCTGATGCTCCCCGGCGGTCTCTCCAGCCCTGGTCCCACACTCTCCGACGCCGAGAATCGAGCCGCGGAGAAAGTACCGCCTCTGCCCCGCGCTCTCTCCTCCCCTTACCGGGCCAAGCTGCTGTCGCCCCACCCCCACAAACCTAGTGATGCGCCGTGATGGAGAGGTGAGCCAAACGTGGGAACAGACGCAACGGCCGGGACCCGTGTTTTACGCACGGTGGATACATGGCTTTATCCCAGATGAATGGGGCGTTCAGTGACAAGAAGGAAACAAGAGATGACAGTCTTAAATCCAGGCAGGCAAGTTTGGAAAAACGTCAGTTAGAGGGACGTGTCTGCGCACAATGCCTATGCAAATGAAGCGGCGGATTTTCATAAATCAGTTGGATGTTTGTTAAAGGAAGTTGGGCGCAGTCCAGGTGAATGAAAAGTAGTTCCCGCCTCAATAATATGTCAATATAACGACGGGAAATATGAACTGCAAGTATCTATGAGACTGAATTCAGGTGAGTGGGACGGCGGGGGGGAGAAGTGGGGAGAGAGTTGAAGATACTCCCTCTGAGAGCGGGGCGATCAACACTGACACGCAAGTGGGTATTTTGGGGAAAATAGGGATCAAAGCACAGACTTTCCTCTCTTTCTGACACACGATGAAGAGTGAGAGACAGAGAGACAGAGAGACAGAGTAAGGGATGTGGAGACAACCCCAAACTATGTTTGTTCAGCTGTCTCACCTCTTGAGTTATACAAAAATAATAAATATAGGGGGAAAAAAATCCTAACGACACTCTCAGACTGCCTTAAGCAAGAGATGTGCAGTATGAGGCTGCAGAAGAACAACCTGCAGGTTCTGCAGTCATGATTTGCATGTATTTGCACTGCAAAACAACACCAGCAATTCACTGGTATTTGAGAACCTAAAAGTTTATTTTAATATACTGTGAGTGTCCTGGTAGTCATTCTTTTATCCTCTACATTTCTAGCCAATCATCAGCCATTTTGGGGGTAAAACTTGGCTAGTGAGACATATTGGAGGACCGTCAGTAACCACTTGTGATTAGAGCTGGAATTTTTCTCCTGTTCGGCAAGAGAATCATCGGCTATTTGTATATGTGGCCTAAGTATTGTCAGTATTAAAACATTTATTAAACCAGGATTCAGCTTCTGTCAGTGCACAAAATGTAATTTCACATTTAACGGGACATGAAATGTCCAGGTAAAAATGTCAATTTTTACCTTGTCTTTTGATCCCCACACTACACACTATTTTCTTCCATTACTCTTATAACTCATTAAAACTTAAGGGTTATGGAATTACATGGCTGAACTTCCTGAGCAAAGAGACGGTACTGAGCCTACGGTGAGTTCTACATTAAATACATTGAACCTGAGGGGTTGGTCAGACACTGCATCTGTAGGTCTTACTATCAAGAGGTAGTAGTGTATTTTCCCCTATACTCACTATTAAGTGGCAGGTGAAATTCCCCCCAAATTAAGCGAAGGTGCTCTAGCTATTGATGTAGGAGCAGAAGTGATGTTATTTTCAAAAAAGTATGGGAAATGGCTAAATACCAGCTCTTAAATTAAACTCTTTTGATGACTTTTTTGTTTTTATCATTATTTTTGCTTCAACAACCGCACCTATAGTGTTGCCAGGTATAAAAAACACACAAAATAAAAAGAAAACAGCAGGTCTCATACTATTTCCCATCTCATATTATTATATATATTGTATATATGATGATTTTACCTCCTTGTCAGTACTTAGTTATCACTTATATCATCACATTATATCCATACATCTAGCACACAACACATGATTAGTTGGTTTTAGGCTGAGGCCCTAACTGAAGGGACAGGCACTGTTCAAAATTAAACCACCTTAAACTGAGGACTCAACTCACCTGACAGGTGATGGAGGTACTGTAGCAAAGCTGAGATTTGTAAAAGCACTCAACAGTGATTGGCAGACTGTGATTTAGATTTTTAGGAAAAGCCGTCCAAAATTCTGTCAATACGAACTCTCCACTTCATAATCAGAAAGAATAGAGGATGCTGAAAACAACATCTGTACATCTTTACTTTCCCTTCTTGTCTTTTTGACAAACTGGGCAACAAGGCTGCAACCAACTCTTTAACACCGAGCTCCTCACACACAAAGGTTCCACCCAACACTGCTGCATGGTAACACGTGAAGTCTGTCAGGACTTCTAAAGGTGGTGTGGCAGGCTGGTTAAGAAGTTGATGTGAGTTGGGCTGACAGCACCAAGCAGGTTGTGCTCTATGTCAGCCAGTGATCATCATGGAGGTTGACAGGCTGAGCTGGGCCAGCCAGGCCACAGTACATGGAAGCAGCTCCCAGACAGTTATTGTCACTGTCACACAGGACAGGATTCAGTACAGACTGCCACCAAACCACTAGAAACCACAGGAGCATGTGACTCATCTCCATCACCCTGCTCCATCGTTGCCTGGAGATAGGGAAGGAGATAGGAAGCATTGTCTGGCAGAAAGGGAGAGGAAGAGATTTTGTTTGCTGAGGAATAGAGAGGAAACAGAGAACACAGAGGGAGGGCGGAGGAGGCAGGCAGCCGATGTGATGAGGCAGATAAGTTAATGTGGATGTTAATGTTAATGTTCACACAATCAGAGCTCCCCTCGGGCATTAGCTGCTCGCTAGGATCGTATTAACAATAATGTATCCACTATTAATGCACAGCCCAGGGCCTGGTGGAACCTAGTCAAGGTCAGAATTAGGAGAGAGTGAGGGCAAACACTGCTGCTGCTCAGCTTTGTGCAAGGTCAGAGGGATCGAAATGAGAGGGAGGCGAGAAACTGCAGTAATATGGACGATAATAATGAATTTTAGTCGGAGGAGCCACAGGGTAGAGCTTTCAACAACGGGTCAAATGTGGTAGTTATTATTCCTGAGAAGCAAACCGTGGCAATGAAAACAAACTTTGAAAGACAGAAAGTGTGCCATCAGTGGGAATAGCGTAAAACACGGTGGATGGACTGCAGAAGCCCCGTATTTCGGTGGAGCTATCATGCTAGCCCTGCGTGCCACTGTCTGGGTAAAAGCAAGACTCTGCGTTAAACTAACACCAAACCACAGAGTGCCATGCTGCAGTGCATTAACTCCAACAGAAAGGAGTGTGTTTGTCTTTAACCAAGCACGCGTGATTGTTCAGCGAGTGTGTATCAGCACATCACAGCAGAGTGCAGGACATCACACCTCGTGCAGCTTTTCTACATAAAGTGTGTGTGTGTGTGTGTGTGTGTTCCTGCACCAGTGCATGCATGTGCACAGTAGACATCAAGGGGTGTTAATTTATTCAAATGAGCTGGGGAGGATATCAAGAGGATGGGGTGATGGGCGGAGGTGGTGCGTGTGCGTGCGTCGGTGTATTAAGGGGGGGACATGTTCTGGAGGTTCATTTCTGAACCCGCCCTTCACTTTTTTTTTTTCTTAGCTTTGCAAATGAGACGATTTACATGGCTGATAACGAGGAAGGAGAGGAATAAAGGGAGGAAAGGAGGTGAAATTGAAAGTGGGAGCGAAAACAGAAGTGGAGACTGAAAATAATTCCCAAACCGAAAGCAGACAGGAAACACACTGTGCCAGGGCGAAGCCTCCACTTCCAAGATGGCTGCGACACGAGTTGTCCTCTGTGTGGGACCAACGTAGAGACCTGGTGTTCAGTCCTGGCTCTCCGGTGGGTTACACGCTGTCACACTTTGTTACCGCAGCTAAGATCCGTGACTGGGAGAATAAAAATCTGCACGTAACGATAAAGGATCAACGCTTATCGTTTGTAATTGAATATTAAACAGTCTTATGAATATAGCTGGGTCTTGCACAGATATTGATCAGAGATATCTAGTGACACCCAGTGGTAACAATTAAATCTTATCATTAAAAGATCACATGATGCCACGTTTACTCCCGTGGCTTTTTGCCTCAGATTTCAGGTCTTTGATAAATTCATCGGGTCAAAATTTAAGCCCAAAGTGTCCCATGGCGAGACAAATACTTCCACACTCTGTCACTCCTCTCTTTTTTCACTGAGCTACTCTTTGGCTACAGTGTTCTCCTGATGCTTAAGGAGAAACACTAGAGGCCTCTAAAAGCTACGGATTTGTTATCGCTCCTCTGTTAAGTATTTTTATTGATTTGAGGATTAGGGTGAGGAAGGATGATGTATAGAAGTGAAAGGTGTACTTTACAGGAGGCACATTCTTCTGTATTTGAACTACTCACTTATTATTTTTCCATCTGAATGTATATACTGACAAGACATTGGGGAGAAAAATGTGTTATTTTTTAACTGTAAATGTATAATTATGGTAACTTATTCTCTCTTAGAATAAGTTCCTCGTATCATTATGCACTGCTGAATCAATCAATCCATCAATAAATCTATTAAACTGTCCATCATTTATCCGGGGACGGGGACTTGTAATGATATTGATTGAGTCGTACTCTGTTTTGTTGGTTTTTTTGGAAAAGGTTGTTTAACTCTTTGAGATGAGACTTTGGTCTGAGGGCCTCATGGGGGAAAAGGGACACAGTTCTGTGGATGAAGATGTCCATATCCTGGCAGGAGAAGACAGATGTTTGAGAGAGGAGTGAAGGAAGTCATCTACGTCAATCTGGAGAAACCTCCTCTCAACAGAGTAGGAGGACTAAGACACAACATTTTATCCAGCTACAGAGTTGTTCTGACCTTTCTTCCCAGAAAATTCTCATCCAACCCTGATCATCAGACTAAACTAAAGAAGCCTCTTGGATGAGAGGTGAAACATCTTCAAGAAACCTATTTAATCTGTGTCAATGACCTGGATGACTGAGAGATTTCACCAATAGTGTCACTCTTAGTATGCCTGTGTTGTGCAGAGCAGGTATGGTCCTGGGTTCAATTCCTAAAGGAATCACATCCCTGGCTCCAGTGCAGTAAATCTGCTAATAAGCCTGAATTATCATTATAATTATTATTTAAGATACCCATCTAACAGCAAATGGTTCTACTGAAGGCCTCAAATCCAAAGTTGGGTTGTAACAAATAAATAAATCTCTCCTCGCAGCTCGACCTCCAGAACCACCTCTATGCCATCACATTAGATGGAACCTTAACTTTGACTCTAACATCATTTGACCTTCTCATTCCACAACATCTAGCCCAAAGCATTGATTCCTCACCTCCAGCAAAGATACAATCAAGCAAAAACCACCTCATAACCAACTCAGAGAAAAAAAAAGATCGTTAATTTGAACTAAGATAAATGGCAAGTAAAAGTCTTATGTAAAACCTAAAATAACAACCATCTACTGGGAAAAGGCATTATTGCAGGGAAAAAGCAAAATAATTATGATAATATTTTGGCAAGGTTTGTGGGCCGCATTAAAAAGCTCAATGGGCCTCATCTGGACCCCGGGCCTTAGTTTGCTTATGCCTGACATAAAGTCTTCGCTAATGTTCATATTATTATAACAATTAAAACCTTTTTAAGTGAACATATGTTAAAGCTCTCTTTTCTTAGTCTTTTTTGTTTATGTGGACCAAATATGTTGGAACGAAAAGTTACTGTCCAATCTGTCCTGCTCTGTCCATTAGAGCCACTCAACAGTGAGCAAGTGATCAAGGGATAAAAAAGAATGTGAAAGTGAGACAGGAGAGGAGCACGGCCAGGATGATGAAGACAAAGAAGCAGAGAAACGAAGACAGACACAAACTAAGACAAACAGAGACAAACATACAAAATGAATAAAGAGAGAAAAACAATGAGGACAAAAACTTTAGACACAGCTGACACACAGCGTTAACATTAAGCCAAATGTTAAGCAACGAACACAGTAGAGCCGTAGAAGCTTTATGACACTTTTTTTTATAAAGATTCCCTTCCCTCTATGGGAGTGAAGGCTCCCTCTGCTCGTTAAGGACACACTATAAACTTTTAACAGAATCCCCGTGGAAGTTTTTAGCAAAAGAATCATTTTAAGAGGGGTTTCAAGGTCTGCACTGGAGAGGAGAGGCATGAAGGTCAGCAGGTTCATCTTACAGCTCTGACGCTGTCAGGTGAAGTAGTAACTCAACAATTTCCCCAGAGTGGGACACAAAAAGTTCAATCTTTCCACTCTAATCTGGTGTTATCACAGGTGAGGAAAGTGGACATGTGTCAAAAGCGTTTGACTTTAGTTAGGTCTGCTATGTTTTGGTTTGGTTTAAAGACAGTGGGAGTGGGGTGGAGGGAGCAGAGCTGATGGTTCTGAGTTGTAGTGATCAAGTCTGGCAGGGTTTCAGCTACGGTTTCAGTTTAAGGTTTAAATTTAAGAGAGAAAATTGAGAATGAGGGTGAAGTTATAGAAAAATGAGGTTGAAGAAGGAGTTGACCAGGAGAAAGTTCAAGGACGCAAGACGACACCTATGACAATAGACGTGAATACAAGACACCTTAGGCTGAAGACTATGGCCCATGGTCTACAAATGACCATTTGATGTTTCTAATCATGTCTGCCCACCTTTACGTAAAGACTGTCTTTTTTTTTTTTCTTTCATTCTTTTTTCATTTCATCAGATATTAATAGAGTTTGACTAAATGTTCTTGCAATCACTGTATCTTAAAATTCTTCAACATATTTTTGTTCATATTGACACACATGGAGAGACGTCCCATTTCTGTGATAGTGCTGTGACTTAAGCATTTCTCAAAAAAATAGAGAAATTAATTTTCCTGCTCTTTTTTTTTCCCACCAAAGCCACGCAAAACATCAGAACGTCCACCCTGAGAATTACCACAAACTACACCAAACACAGATGCTCGGGCAAAACTAAGGAATCAAAACTTTTATCCATAAATATTCCTCATGCCCTGACCCACACCTCAAACTGTAGAACTCATTTCAGCAATGTGTCTCATGGACCAAAATGACTTTGACAAGCAGGCTAGTTCAGTATTGGCTGCATGTAGATTCAGGGCCAAACAACCCATTCTCTATTGGTGGGTAAACAATCCAAACCTTGGTGAATTCTGATACTTTTCTGACACCTCCTGCTTGAAACCCCAAAGGTCAGAGGGATCGCGAGGCCCCGCTTTCACGGTCCGTATTCATACTGAAAGTCTAGTGACTAGAGTCAAGCTCAACAGGGTCTTCTTTCCTCACTGATTCTGCCAAACCCGTTTTCTTGGCTATAGGGAACCTCGTTCATCCATTCATGTGCATCACTAACTAGATGATGAGGTATAAATAAAACATACATGGATAAACCCCAAAACTGTCAAAGATAACAACTGATGGCTGAAACTAGACATCTAGTGGCATGAACAGAAATAACATTCTCGAAATGAAAGGAAAGGAGGCAATGTCTCTATCATAGATCATAGAAACTCCAGGAAGGGTTTGACTCCTGTCCAAGGCTTCCAGAGGGCTCAACACCTGCAGGAAGAGTAGGTGCAGTGCAATGTGATTTGGAATGAATGGATGGATGGATGGATGGATGGATGGATGGGTGGATGGATGGATGGATGGATGGATAGATGGATGATAAAAGAGAAGGACTGCCGTCAGTGGTTATCATGATATCAAATAGTGGTTGGTGGGCCAGATTAGAAATCCCAATGGAACATATCTGGTCCACAGACCATAGTTTGCCCAAGTCAGATGGAGACAAATCCTGGGTCTTGTCTTACCACACTAAATACACCATAACATTGCTTTTTTATACACCACTAGGGGGAGAGTTTTGACACAGAGCCTTCCCAAAAGTTAGAAGCATAGGACTTCTCAAAAATATCTCACCAGGCTGAAGTATGGAGACCTCCCTTCACTAAAAGAGTTCTTTGAAAATCTCACAACAAAAACAACAAAACGCACATACACACTATAGCCTGCTTGACATATTAAACTAACAAGATACATCCTGCGGCAAAAAAAATAACGCAAACCTATCCATCAAACAGATCACACTTCCACCTCTGTAACAGCAGGGGGCTTTTTTTCCCAGTAAAAATGTCTTTTCCACTGGATGTTAATGCCAGAGGAGGGTTTGAACTGGAGTTTAGTGATTGACTCAGAGTGTTGGCAAATTTAAGACCCGCTGCCCCTCAGCTCTTGGCAACAGCAGCATTTATGGACTCCCCTGAATATTTTTCACAGACTCACTCACAAATCAGAGTTAAAATCAACTCGGCTTTTTCTGAACTTTCTGAACATATAACTGGAAACATTTCTGGTTGGTAAAAGAAGCATAGATGCCTTAAAACAGGTATACGTACTGGCCTAATCAATATAAAATCTTTTGTAAGAATTTTGTAGTATTGTTATTATTTGTAAAATTCACAGCTCTGTGGTTTATGTACGCAAACTGTAACTATAGTGTTTGTATCGTAGTGCTCCGATTGGCAACATTTGGCTGAGTAGCGCAACTTGACCCCTGCAGTGTATACAGCACGGGTTTCAAACTCAGGCCTGGGGCCCAAATCTGGCCCACAGTGTAATTATATTTGGCCCGCAAGATGATATATTATATATATAGTATATATTATATTAGTATAATTTTTTAAAAAAATGACCAGTGTAGGCCCGGCTCAAAATGCTGTTACCTTTAACTTTACCATAGTGCAGAACAATTAGGTTGGCACACCAAACCTTGTCCAAGTTATATTAATAATTTTATTACCAATAGAGTACTGACTTTTAAAATTCACATGTCATTGATTTTAGATCAAGGAAACCTTCTATCTATCTACTTCTGACTCGGCCCTGGTGTCAAATTTAATTTCTCGTTGTGGCCCGATTGTCAAAATATTTGCCCACGCCGTCTGTTGAGTGCTCCACACAGCAGGTGCTCAATAATGTTCAATACAGCAAACAGACAATAACTGAAGCCAGATAAATCCCCCAGTAAAGCAGGCGAGTCACCTTGAAGGACCCCTGTCTCAGCAGCTTCATCTACAGTCTTTTTACGGGAACAGTAACTATTAGCCTTCTCACACCTCAGCCTGCCTGTGTGTGTGTGTATTTGTGTGTTCTCTATATGTTGTTGTGGCGCAGAGCTGCTCTGGTGATGTAGCTGTGATGTTATCAGCTCTGGTGAACAGTGTGATAAAGAGCTTCCCATGCTTACTTCAACTGGAGCCCTCATGGAAAGCAGCTGACCTGAGCCCTCAGGGCTCTAACCGGTATAACTGTCTGCTCCTCCAGCAGCGCTGCCTTAACTTTTCTCTCTCAGCACAGTCACACTTTTTCCCACAGACTCAGGAGGCTGCCTAAAAAAATCTAGAAGACACAGAGAGAATGAGAGTAAGAGAGGGAGAAGCAGGAGGTCCTTAGGACTCACTGGGCTGACAGTTCCTGTCTCTGCTTGTAACGACTTATTTATTCAGGGATGATTAATCAGACACACTTTTCTGGCCCTATGATTAATGTGCTTTGTCACCTGAGCTGCGGCAGTGAAACACACTCGTCGGCTCACCTGCCTGTGATGTGGTGACAGCCAAACAGGACGTCCTGGCTGAAGATGAGAGCGTTAACAGAACCTCGTGATGCATGACTGAGGTCTTTTCTCTCTGTAATGTGTATTGATTTTTTTTTGCTCCCCCTCTATAGTTGTCCATTGGCGCTCGTGTCAAGAAATGGCCTGTCACTGCCTCTGATGCACTGCTGGATTCACTGCACTCCCGCACTTGTGTTGTTATTTTGGTGTCTGTATTAATCTGCACAGGATTGAAATCAATCAAAAAAGAGGAGGATTTTTTTTTTTTCTGGGAAAATCCTCAATATAATAATAAGGACAATATATTTGAATAAAAAATGCTATATTTTCTACGAGGGATTTGGTATTTATTTAATGAGAATATTTTTTATATTTATGACATGTTTACAGGACAGTTGTGAGACCAGCCATGATGTATGGGTTAGAGACACTAGGAATGGGTAGAAGACAGGAGACAGAGATGGAGGTGGAGGAATTAAAGATGCTGAGATTATCTTTAGGAGAGACAAGGATGGACAAATCAGGAATGAGGTCATTAAAGGGACAACACAGACGGAAAGGTTTGGAGAAAAAGCTAGAGAAGACAGATTGAGATGGTTTGTTCAGAGGAGGGACAGTGGATACATTGGTAGAAGAATGATCCTAGAGATGGAGAGACCAGGTAGGAGACAAAGAGGAGATTGATGGATGCAGTGAGGGAGGACATGGAGATAGTTGGAGTCAGAGTTGAAGATACAGGGGTTTAGCAGCAATGAACGAATTAATGAATGGATCTGTGGGACCAGATAAGTGGACGTTAGTAAATCAGTTGGTCAGGAACAGAGAGACAGGTTAGTGTCAGTCGATTAGAGGGTTTTTATTGTTGTCAAGTGTGGTGTAAGGAGTGACTGCATTCTCAATAATAATAAACACATTTCACTTTATCAATGGATATCTTAGTCACTTTTCTATTATTATTATTATTATCATTATTATTACAATTATAATGTTATTATATTAGATATTATTGTATCTATCTGTGTATATATAAATATATGTGTGTCTGTGTGTGTATATAAATACAGTATATACAGTATATACATACACATGCATACAGTATGTATACATAAACCTATATTATATACTGTACATAAACGAAGTTACTGTATATAGACATAAATGATAAAGCTTCATATTGGTCACGTTTTGTATAGTATATTAGCTGTGCATATACATTCATACTATAAACATATGTATCATGTCATTTTATACATACATACACATTTATACTAACATACTGAGAATGTGTGTAAATATGTATATTGAGTATAGTGGTGTACTTAAAAACAATAGTTCTGTAACTGAGATTATCTAAGGTTAAAGTTTAAAGTTGTTGGGCTATAAATTGGGCATGAGTCTAAACTCGTTTATTATCTATATTTTATATATTATAATTATTTTTATTTACCTAGTTAGCTGGCTGGTCAGTAAGCTATATTTATATAATTTGGGGATATCCAACCAAAACAAACAAAAAAAACTGTCAAACAAACGGACACCTTGATAGACCCACCTGCCCGGAGCTATTTCACTTCTTTCACAAGTGAAAACTCTGGTAAAAATTCCTCCACAGTCGTAAGTCCACCTGCTGCAGTCTTTTGTTGTAAAAACTAAAAACACTCCAGAGTTTCCGGACTTCGGACTTCCGCCTTTCACCTGTCTCTGTCTCAGTCTGTCGAAGGAAGTTCCGAAAATAGTCCCTCTGTGGTAATAATTATCGCAGGGTGCCCTCTTGTGATGAATTATGTTACTGCACACCCTCCATGTTTTTGATTTTATTTTGTTTTTTGTATGTCCAGAGATATCTTGTGTTAATATGCGAGTATTGAGACTATTACGGTTTTATTTATATACAATTATCTATTAAAATTGTTTTTATAATTCCTTTTACGAAAACGGTTATTTAAAATTTAAAATCCGTCGCTGTGTGCTAGGGATTCATTAGCATTTGTGTTAATACAGAGCAATACATTTAGCAAACCAGTATAATTATAAAAGAAAATAACATATTTTTGTTTTGTGTGTGAGACAGAAATTACAAACGGAGACAACACTGAAACAGAGATGTTAAATACAGCAGTACTTTATACAAAAACTGACATTTTAAACACAGAAAACTGTTGTCAACACTGCAGCCACTCGTGGAACCTTCTCCCCTTCATTCCTCTTCAGTGCGTCTTGGCTACAGACAAAGGAAAAATTCAATAATATTATTGATGAATATCTATGGGAAATGTTATTGAGGCATATTATTTGATAATACTATGATTCAAAAGCTTTGAGTTGACGCGTTATTTCCATTCATTGCCAGCAGGCAATAACCAGCAGGTGTCAGTATAGTATTACATTACCTTGGACTTTCCACAGTTGGCGATTTTGTTGCCTTCAAAAGAAAATAAAGAATAGGATGAGTGTTTTTCATTGTGGACTCTATAGAAAGTGTTTCTTTAATTTCGGGAGAAAAATGAAATAAATCTGAAGATGATGATTTTTGTTTAATCATTTAATCATAGAATTAAAATAAACCACAGAGATCTGGATCTGAGGACTGGGTTGTGACTGCTGACCCACCTGCCAACAGAATGATGGAAAGGAACACAATGACTCCAGCAAAGACCAGACCTCCAACACGCAGTGTGTGGTAGTCTGGAAAAAAAAAAAATCATATTCATGTCAGAGGTCTTGTGAAACTCTGTTCTTTTATTTACATAGTTTCTGCCTGAGAGCATTTCAGTTGAGATGGATTTTCCACTTCACTTCCATCAATATTTTAACAGTCATATTAATCAGTATTTACTGAAGTGAAATATTTAACCAGACCTGAAGTATTTTTTAGATTTGCATCAACTCACCGTATACGAAATCTGCATCAGGATCAATGTCAGCACCTAAGGACAAGGTGGAAAATATATTTTTTATGTAAATGGTGTGAGGTGAGATAAATTATAGAATGGTAAAATAAAAAGAAATGAATAAAACAAGGAAATAGGTCACAGGCTTCACAGTTTATTCTCCAAAGGTTAACACTGACATGGCGATATTTCTAGACGTAGTTTTAGACAGAATTTGTCTATTTTTGGTTTGAGAAAAATAGTGACTATATTTTTGTTGTTTTAAAGACGTTCTCAGAAGCAACAGTCAATATAACATGAGTGTGTTTCTCTGCAGCAGAACGGCAGTGAGAAATGTAGAGGTAAGATGACACTAGGTAGGAACGTCAGTGTTTCCCTGTCTCTGAAGACTTGCTCATGGGCAGGTCCAGCCCGGGGTTTTGTGCTTAACAATTAAATATTAAGTGAATAGGTTAGTCTTCTGTTACGCAGGTTTATGATTGACATGTTTCTGTAAATGACTTAAAAAGGAAAAGGCAGGAGGAACCAACCCACGATGAGAGCAAATGAATAAGTGGTTACAGATGTTACATAAAAAAACGTGTTTTTTTTTCGTGTTGGTGCTGTTGATCTCACCTCCAGGAGACGACATGTTGTCCCTTCTGTGATTGTGTGTTCAGTGGTGGAAACTGTACAGGCAGAGGACAAACAGTGTTAACAAAGAGAGGTGATAACAGAGGAGCTGCCACCGGAGCAGAGGAGCTCTATCATCCAGGGAGTCGACTCCTGTTCTCCTGGTGTTTTTTTCATGCATTAGATATCAGATCATTTCCATTTCAGGTCAGTCCATTAGAAACCAGACGCCCTCCCCATTCAACCAGCTGAGCTTTGGCCGAAAAAAAAAAAAATACTTGAAAATTGCATTTTGGTTCCAAATGGGATCATGTCAAATGTTATCTTAGCTGAGTTATGGCCTGCTGAAAGTTTGCGGTCATGTCAACTTGATTTATCATCACTTTAGAGAGACTATAACTTCGTAGAAATAAGAGCTCAATAGAGAAATCTATATTATTATAGTTTCTAGGTTGTGGGTTCTGTTCCACTCATTTTTATTTTCCCATTTTTTATATATATAAGCCAGGTAGGTATGTGCAAACTAACCTGGATATTTGAGAGAATGACCATTTCTGACAGCCATCTTAACTTTTCCTAACTTTTTTTGTGAGTGCCAAACACCATGACAGACCATTGTCCCCTAAACCAGTAATCTTCAACCAGTGTGCCGTGGCACAATAATGTGCCGTGGGAAATGATCTAATATCACCTGATTAACCGTTGTTTAATGCTCAACTTTGGACAGTTTTATGGTCATCTGTTGCCAAGGAGTTCCTCATTCTGACCCACAAAGCTGTTTTGCTGCCCTTTTCAACCTTGTATCTATATGAGCTGAGCTTCTGAAGCTCGACTGCGATAAAAACTAAGAACAAAGAGAGACTGAGAGCTGTTGAAGAAGAGCTTTGTGTGTGTCTTTCTACCATTCTTCCAATTTGTGTTCATTGAAACAGGCCCAGGTTTCACACTACGTGAGTATAACTACTATAAACTATAATATTAACTATATGTATTATATGTACGGAGTTAAAATGTAATTTTGGTTGATGTTGGGCCCCAGAATTTTATAAATGTAAAAAATGTGTCACGGCTCAATAAAGGTTGAAAATCACTGCCTTTAACTTTTTACGTGAATCTAGATCCTGGTCAGTTTGGTATTTCATTTTTTCAGGGTTGGTGCCCATGTGTAACTTTAGTTGGTTCTAATAAAGTGGGATTATCCAGATTAGATGCAAGACTCCCGAGAGTCCATATAAACTCTTTCCTGGCTGCGGCCTCAACAACACAGATATTGATTTTCAGTGGCGTCTTTCCAAGGACTAATGATATAATTGATTGTCTCTACTCCTCACACTCTCAGGTTCTCATGCCTGTGCATTTCAACCAGATATCATGACCCAGTTATGGACTAAACTAAATAAATGTTGCGTCCCCTCACTGCCCCCTCCCGCTCCTCTCCTACCCCCTTCTGTTAGAGCGACATGCCACTGTGGATTGTGGACTACAATACCTCCATTCATCACAGGTCGGAGCCTTTCCACTGCTCCACTGAGCGTAAGGACGCAGCGGGCAGTTACTCATTAATTTATCACAGCTCCAATATTCATTAACCTTGAACCTTGGACAGTCTGGTATTTGAAGGGGAATGATAAAGTAACTGACAAAATACACGGAAGAAACACCCGACACTGACATGAAGCCACTGCCAAATTAGCTGGTGCAAACAAACTAGGATTTTACTCAACAATCCCTGTCTGGTTAGTGATAACTCTCATCCCATAATACTGGTCTGAGGTGTGAATCTGAGCTAACTGTGGTTTAAGAACCAAAAAACAAAAGAAAAATAATCTTCTCGTGATTGAAACCTGTAAAACAGACAGTTATCCAGTACTTCTACTGCAGTTCTCCTATATCATCAGCTAAATCTCATCTTATAGTAAAAGTAAAGTTCAACCCAAATACTTTGATTTAATGAATATTTTCTCCCACAAAAACAGAAAGTTACTCACCTGAGCGGCTGAAGGCGCTGTACTGCCTCTGGTCAGGTATTTGTGAGAGTGTGTGTACCCCAGTCTCAGGATGGGGGAGGTGCAGCTTTAACTCCCACTCTACAGACCCACCCACACCATTGCTCTCTCTATCTAACACACACACACACACACACACACACACACACACACGTACGGAGCACTTCTCCACGCCCACAGTCATAAAGACACAATCTCATAACTTGTGGACTCTAAGGCCAATAAAGAGAAGCTCTGGTAACCTTTGAAATCAGAGCTGAGACTCAGCCGTGGAGGGGACGGCACTTTTGGTGTCGTTTTACAGCCCCCTCTTCACCCTCCCTCTACACAGCATGTAACCTTCACTGACATTGACACTCAGACACTCCCTCAAACATTGTGCAGTCTGTGATATTTTTAAGGTGTAATGATCTAGAACATGTGTCAAACTAAAGGCCCACAGACTCATGGTGGCCCCACAAGTCATTTGCCAAATGTTTACATAATAATAATGTCCTGAAATGTTTGCTACGAAACCAGTAGCAGAAGCAATCGGATGTCTCGTGCCTGGACAGAGATTGGAAGATTGAGAGGCACAGCCATTGGCCAAGACTCTTACCAAGCCAAATCAGTGCAAGGCTTCAAAACCCATCCAGACCTGGGCCTCTCCACTAGGTATTCAATCGCTTCATAGATTTTATTCAGGGATAAAATCTTAGTAAAGGCCTTGTTTCAAAGAAGGACAGGTGGTTTGAGGGAGGAGTGTAGGAAGCCATCTATGACCATCTATGGAGCAACTAACTTTGATATGAGTGGGAGGTCTGCGTCATCAACTGTCTGCTGCAGACCATTCTGCCTTGAGATCCCATCCTAGGAAGTTTAGCTGCTCATCGATACCGGAGCAGCCTTCCCAATCCCAATCACACCTTGAGGTCACTGATGATGGAACCATTGTTGAAGTAAGGATACAGAAACCATTAGTCCTGGGAGGGAGCTGATACTGTCATTAGGCGTCGATACAGAAACCGTCGTAGGCTGGAGGGGTGGGTCAGGTGAAAAGTGGGGAAGCAAATGCAACCCAGTATTCCAGCTTCCACCGCCTATGCTGTACTTGTCCAGTGGATAATGGAGGGGTTTGGAGATGCAGAACTCCTAAGGGATTAATGAAGTTCTATCTATCTATCATCTATCTTCTTCTACTTCTTCTTTTCCTTTCTTATCCCATTTTCAGGGGTTGCCACAGCGAGTCAACAATTTCCATCTCACTCTGTCCCCCGCATCCTCCACTCCACCTCCAACTACCTCCATGTCCTCCCTCACTGCATCCATCAATCTCCTCTTTGTCTCCTACCTGGTAGCTCCATCTCTAGGATCATTCTTCTAC
>JAFBJS010057962.1:124619-143041 GCA_016785265.1 Paraplagusia blochii
ATATTCGGGGAAGTTTGCTGGGCCATTGAAATGCCAAAATGTGCCACATCTGGCCCTCAGGCCCTAGTTTGCCCAGCTGTGTTTTAATGCATGTGGACCCACATTGAAGACCTCCTGTATATTTGAAAGATTTGTGCTACATTGAAATAAAATTCAATTCTTCCGACCTTCTTTGTCCTTCTCCATCAACATCCTCAAGACAAATATTCCATCTATAGTTTTCTTTCTAGATTTAAAACCACACTGGTGTTGTCTACCACCAGCTCCGTCACCAAAACAATCTGTTGTCCTCTTCTATAAGGAACGAGAATGTAACTCTCGCAAAAACTGCTCTGCAGCTAGAAAAGAACGCCTTACCCTTAGAGACGATCAGGGTTTCCTCTTGGGCCTCCTCATCACCAGGGGCGCTATAGAGCACAAGGAATAAACTCAGACTAAAGCAAAAAAGATATATGTACAATTTGTACAGGGAGAAACACTGACATACCCTGGTTTCTGTTTGGCACTGCAGCGACATCGCCGACCTGTGAACACATGGAATAGTTAGCCGCATTAGCCAAATGTTACATCAGCTTAGTGGCCAATCTTTCCTGTCCTGTGACCGTATTTGGACATTAAGACATTCCTGGTGACAACAAAGACAATTTTGCCAGTCACATTATCCCAGCCAACTGTCTTTGCATGCTTACCTTGAACCAAACTTTATCTACACTCATAAAAGTTAACAAATACACAGGTTTAAGACTGTATGTCTAGTTTTAATCATAATAAAAAATACTTTTTCAACCACTTTTGGCAAACCTGAGGTTGAAAACATTTTTGCTTGTATTTTATTTCTACTTAGGAAAGATGATAAATTACATACAGGGCTGATTCATAATGTCACAGTGCACGTGAACCATATACTTTTGGATAAAAATAATTATAATTGAAGCTGTTATTCTAAACGTTTTACACATGAACAGAGACAGCCCCTTTAATCCTACCTGGCACCTTCAATTACTTTGTTTTACAACAATGTCTTTCAGTTGTTCACAGCATAGATACCGTACGTCATAATTGAAAAAGCCTGTGCAAAGAAATGTGAAACTTCTACGTAGGCAGCAGTCTCTATGATTGCTGCCCCAATCACACTGCTCCCACTGAAGGTTAAGTTATTTGGGACGGTGCACCTCAGTGGTAACCTGGCAGCTGTTGGATTAGAACCTCAAACCTTTTGGACCCAAGTCCACTTCCTTAATCTTTTGGCTTCACTGTAAAGTTTTGTAAAACTAGGACCTTTGCCTAGTTAAAAATTGTTGATTGTTGTCTAAACTTTATTTTGCTACATCAGGATGGTGACGGTGATGGTGATGGTGACGGTGAAGGTGAATTTCCTTCCCTGTAGTTCCTACAGTCTATGTTATGTCAACACTCCATCAAAGAGACAGGGACAGATGTGAACTCACTGAGAATCAGGAGAATCCCCAGTGTAAACAGAACCACAGCAAAAGCCAGTCCTCCGATCCTCAGACTCTCATAGTCTACAATCATCACAAACAGAAACATTTACAAAATGAAGTTAAAACACACATGTTATTTCCATCTGGAAGTTATTTTAATAAAGCTGCAATTTACCATAAATAAAGGGATTTTCTTCTTTGTCTTTGTCTTTGTCACCTGTGAAGTGACAGAAACATGAAGCACTGATGAGATTTAATAATAATAGTAATAAAACATTTGTTTTAGATTTTTTTAAGTATCAAATGCTAAGGTATAAATCTTCATTGAACATAAAAATATATATTCTTTAAGATTGACATTCTCAAATGTATTTTTTATGAAGCAGTAATCATGCACTTTTTTTCGAGTAGTGGAGACTGTGGAGGAGGAGAAGAATAGAGTACAGTCAGGATGGAATAACTGGAGAAAAGAGTCAGGAGTGATCTGTGATAGAAGAGAGTCAGCTAAGGTGAAGGGAAAGGTTTACAGGACAGTGGTGAGACCAGCCATGATGGATGGATTAGAGACACTAGGAATAGGTAGAGGACAGGGGACAGAGCTGGAGGTGGGGGTGTTAAAGATGCTGAGATTCTCTTTGGGAGAGACAAGGATGGACAGGATCAGGAATGAGGTGATTAGAGGGACAACACAGACAGGAAGGATTGGAGATAAAGCTAGAGAAGACAGATTGAGATGGTTTGGACATGTTCAGAGGAGGGACACATTGGTAGAAAAATGATCCTAGAGATGGAGCTACCAGGTAGGAGACAAAGAGGAGATTGATGGATGCAGTGTGGGAGGACATGGAGGAAGTTGGAGTTAGAGTGGAAGGACAGTGGAGGACAGGGGGAGATGGAAAACAGTGTTTGCCTTGGAAACCTCTGGAAACAACCAGGAGGAGAACTTTATATCTTATGTGTAATAAGATTCTCTCTGCTTCTCTACATTGACTTTATTTATATTTAACTTCTGAATTCTATGTTGCATTGAAAGAAAAATGTTAAGTCACAGAAAAGCTTGTCTCGCCCTCAGGGTTCATCTATTCTACTGCACATTGACTTTAGGCCTTGAGCTTAGAATGATCATCATGCCATAGATATGATCATCATGCCATAGATATGCTATACATAGATTGATAGATCGTTAGATGTGGTGGAGATAACGTTACAGTTTCTTACCTGGTGTAGTGGTGTCCACCACAGCTGAGAGGCAAAGCAAAAGTCAGAGAAATAGAGAAAATCATTAAACTACTACACCTGAAGTAGACACACACAATATGTCAGCTCACAAACGTCCAATTAATGCATTTAACTAGGATTTCAGCAGCATGTGGGGTTAAAGTCTGAGCCTTAAACTTAATGACAGGCTGTAGACAGACCTCACACACTCACCCAGCAACAAAATCACAGGGTGTGTATGTGAGTGTGTGTACATGTTATATCCACACTTTACTACAGCACCGAGGAGTCCCTGCAGAGAGAATTTGCAAGTCCCTACTGAATGACAGGGTATTTTACAGTCAGTAATCATCAAATGGAGGTCAAAGTCAGCCCGCTGACGCGTCCGATCTAGGTCATATCTGGATACCATAACATTTATTTGAGTGTCAACCCTGATGCAGATTCTGGAGTTTGGACCCAGCAGATAAGCTCAGCACTGACATTCTATTAAAGATATGTTTATATATGCATTGCTATTCTCTAATGTTCCGGTTTTAGGATTTTATACCATAGTGAGAGACTCAGTGTCCAAGTTCTAATGTGTCTAGGTCTGCGGGTGTGACATTGAGACAGTAGAAAGAGAATCCCAGACAGAGTAAGGAGGCGGAGGAGACTCACCAGCCACGCAAACCAGAAGGGAGGAGAAGAAGAGCAAAATGGTTTCCATGACAACTGTTGATATTTAGAGAGAGTGAAAGAGAAAAGAGAAAATTAAGGTGAGAGAACAAGGTTTATTTGAGGTGAACGTCTCAGTGAGTCTTCTCTTCTGTCACACCTGGAGGAAACTCTATTACCATTCCATACACATGACACGTGAGCTATGAAAACATCTCAGGCACTCGGAGAACGCAAACGCCTCACAGGGTGACTCTGTTTGACAGGGTTAAAGTAGCTCCATAAAAAAAGACCGTTGGAAACACGGGGGGGTCAAAATTTATTTTGCAGTGGGACAAATTTGAGTTATTGAAAAACTCTTTTTTTTTCTCCTCAGATGTGTATTGCAGAATTTAGCATTTTGTTTTGCATCAACACTGAATTCTCAATAAACAAAGCTTAATATTATAAACACATTCATCTTCAGCCGCTTATCCATTACCCGGAGGCAGCAGTCTCCATGATTGCCACCCAAATCATCATGCTTTCCCATGGGTGGTGAACCCACTGGAACCCAACCACCAGTGGGACAATTGGTGGGCCTTTTTATATTCACTTTAGAAATTATATTTGAGATACAACACAGGTCAGTAGTTTTTTTTTCATTTGTCTTAATTTTCTCCAACAGTCTCCACAACTGCCACCCAAATCACACTGCACCATACTGTGAGTCTTCCTGTGGGTGGTTTGCCTGCAGAAATGTTTGTCTCCCTATAATGTTGCTCTTCATTTAGATATTTTTGGTTGGGTATTTGGCCATAATTTTATTTTGAAGTATTGGGAAGTAAGAGTGCACTTCTCTCAGTGCCTGTTTGATTATTGTTGAATATAATGTGGACATGGAGGACAAATAGCCATTTGACATGCGTTTGAACAGACAACAATTCTTTATCTTGTACAATTTTATAGCGCCCCCTCACAAACCAAAATCCCTTTTCTAAAATAATTGCTGCATGTTCTTCTCTACACAACAATTCCATAACAGTTTTTGAGAAGATCTACATGTGAAACTACAGGGCAGAGAGATGTTCCACTTCCCTGGCACAGTTTACTCCTCTGTCTCCCAGTGGACAGGAAACAGCGCTGACCTGTTTTACCACATGAGACTTTTATGTATGGACTTCTACACTGGGACGACGAGGACACTGTTTGTAGTTTTCATTAAAAACACTACCATCACCTGTGTGGGCTCCAGGAACACTGCATATAGAATTAATACAGTGAAAAAGGCAAAAACTGACTGGGGACAAAGGGAATATAGTAGGAATATAGTCAGACCTCAACTGAGTCTGACAGTCAAATGGACCCAGGACCTGTTATCTGGTATCTGTTGCTACTGGGAAGAAACAGCAACAGAAAAAAATGTATCTTCAGCACGCCATGACCTGGATGTGTGGTGTGGTGTTGTTATATAATAATTATGAAAATATTTGTCACGTTTTTTGATGCTGTAATAGTCTGGCATCCATTTAGAAGCTGTTGTGACAGTTATGTAATACTAAAGTAAAAATATGAATAAAATGAATCCATCCATCCATTTTCACCTGCTTTTCCATTATCGAGAATTGGATGGACAGATGGACAGATAGACAAACGGACAAACAGGTAGGTAGGTAGATGGATGGATGGATGGATGGATGGATGGATGGATGGATGGATGGATGGATGGATGGATGGATGGATAGATAGATAGATAGATAGATAGATAGATAGATAGATAGATAGATAGATAGATAGATAGATAGATAGATCCATCATAACCTCACACAACTTCATAATAAACATGATTAAAACAATGCTTAATGTAGAGCAGCCCATTACACTGCCCCATAAATGCAGTTCAGCACTTATGGGTTTTTCTTTTCTCTTGCCCACAGTCTGCACCGCAGACCATTTGAACCATTTTTGATAGTTTATACATTGACCATTTGTTCATGATGTAACTTTTTTTTTCTTCCTGTAACGAACAAATGATGGTTCAGGTGAGTACGTGGAGTCATGACTGTTGGGTTGGTTCACAGGACTGACAGCTGTTCTAAATCTTTTAATCATTCATTCAACACCAGAGAAAGTGGGTCACACTGATGCAGAGGATATTTCTTAAACTAAAGTCAATTGTTCTCTCTGCCAACACTCGACTATGAGTAAGTGATGGTAGAAGAATTACCGATAAACCTTACATAACAATTATGAAAATATTTATCACTTTCTCAGATGCTGTAACAGTCTGACTTTATTTAGAAGCAGTTGTGACAGTTATGTAATACCGAGCAAGGATTGAAGGTAGAAAATATTTTAAAAAATAAATACACAGAATACAGAAAAAGCCAGAAGAGCCAGATTGACATGGTTTGGACATGTTCAAAGGAGGGACAGTGGATACATTGGTAGAAGAATGATCCTAGAGATGGAGCTACCAGGTAGGAGACAAAGAGGAGATTGATGAATGCAGTGAGGGAGGACATGGAGGTGGTTGGAGTTAGAATAGAAGATACAGAGGACAGGGGGAGATGGAAAATGATCAATGCAATAAATGTAGACAGACAGACAGATAGATAATTTCCAAATGTTGCTACAACATCTGTCATTGAACTGTTCTCATACGTTTCAACCTCACATCATTAATAATAAACATGATTAAAATGACGCTTAATGTTAAGCGCAATAAACAAATGATGGGAAACGTGTGTACGTGGAGTCCTGACTGTTGGGTTTGTTCACAGGTGACTGACAGCTGTTCTAAATCTTTAAACATTCAACACCAGTGAAAGTGGGTCACGCTGATGAAGAGAATACTTTCTTTAAATTGAACTGAATTTTTCTCTCTGCTAACTCTTGGATAGAGTGACGGATAGTACAAGGATAACCTATTTACCTACTTACTGTTACGGTTTGACCTGCATTTCTTGCAGTAATTGGACTATAATTACCATCAGCAGGCTTGGCAAAAAGAAAATATCTTCAGCGCGCCATGACCTAGATCTGTACTGTTGTTGTTGTTACATAAGGATTATGAAAATATCGATCCCGTCTTCAGATGCTGTAATAGTCTGACACGTATTTCAAAGCAGTCGTGATAGTTATGTAATGCTAAGCAAGTTCTAAAGCAAAATAAAGTTAAAAAATAAATACATCCAGTCAACTGATATTGCCCAAACACTTCATTCCTGATACCAATATTAACCGATACCGATATCAATATATACAGCTAATTTCCCCTGAATTATTCTTATACCAGACTAAAGGCATTCTATAAATAACATAAACACACTACTTCAATATAAGTTATAGAAAAATCATACATTTATTTTTTTACCATTTTGTCTGAAACAGTCCTATGATTTAACATTTAATGTAAACAAGAAATGTCCAGTGTTGGACAGAAGAACTTTCCAAAAACATTGATTAACATTATAAACCGAGCACAGATAGAAACAGCTGCAGTGTAAGAGTAAAAAGTCCTCTTTAATGAGAGAAAAAACATTTTAGCATCATCACAATGTAAACGACTCTTCTCATTGATGACATGAGAGACGACACTGAATGGCGTTTCACTGGCAAATGTCCCAGAAATACTTATTTTTAATACAATTAGTCCTGACATAGCCTGGCTACAGAAACTCCACACGTTTAGTAAATACAGTGTCTTGAACGGAAGAGAACGGCTGGTTCTCCAGTACGATGAACTCTGTGAAGTTTGTCTGATTTCTTCTGCTCTTGTCTGTTCTTTACTGTATTTAACTCTGAGTCTTTGAGAGAGAGAAACAGCTGCTGCTGCCACTGCTGTCCATTGTTCTTTTTCTTTACTTCATTGCATAAAAACACCTTGTGATAAAGTGTTAAAATCTTATCCCCCACCCTCACATGACCAGCTCCTTCCAGTCATTAAGAATTACATTTTTTGAGCCACAAAAACTGATTTACTGTAGCATCGATCATTGTTGTTGTCCCTTTAAGATCATTAATCACGTGCTGGTCAAAGTGTCAGTAGTACTGACTCAGTATCCCATAAGGAAGTCCAGCGTATTGGCCAAAACCGCGGCTTTGCAGCATCACATTGTAAATATTGGTGGAAAAACCGATAATGATATTAAAAATTACGCTGATATCGGCCCAATATTTATCTGTAGACCAATGTATCGGACATCCCTCATTTATATTTAAGTGAGTGGACTGTATGCTGTGGAGCTGCTGCAGCTCAGGTCTATCAGTGAGGGACTAATGGAGGAGCAGAATGTCAAAGTGGAAGGTGATGAAAGCACTCGTCCGACAGTAAGTGTTCATGATTTACACACACATCTAGACGAGCTCCACTGAGAGTGGGACAGAAGATAGTTGGAGGTCAGAGGATGTCAGACTGACTCAAAATGGACTCGGGCCACAAGATCTCACACGGTCCTGGAATAGGACATCTGCCTTCAAAACTAGGTCATCACTTGAACCTTGCAGAGCATCGAAACAATTATGCACTTGTTACTTAATAAAAACCCATGAGCAACGGCTGCCAAGAAGAATTGACTCCACTGTTTATCCTCCTACTGTAGGTCTTCCTCCTCCTCCCTCTATGACACTCACAGTCACATGTAATGCAATCTGACTCCACCCATCCCTCACACAGGCTGCTGGCATATGGAGCTGATACTGGCCGGCATCCATCCAACTGTCAGGAACCTGGACTCTCTGCCCGCCACTAGGTGTCATTATTGAGTTTTACACTTCAACGATAGGACCCTACTGACACACACCAGGTGCTGTTTAGTGGAAACCACTCCAACAGGCAGATTCCCTCCTTAATCTAAAGCCCATGTGTCAAACTAAGGTCCAGGGACCAAATCCAGCCCGAAATGTATTTATATTTGGCCCGCTAGGTGATATCAAATGACCTAGCCCCTATATATTAGCTGAAGTTGTTAAAGATTATAGTATTGAGATTGCAGAATTAACCATAACATAGATAACATACGGATTTACCTTAACTTTGAAAGCTACAGAGAGAGGAGACAGAATGAGAGAGAAAAATAAAAACCCTTCTAGATGTTTGTTCAGGTTTAATGCTTCATGTGTTTAAAATGTTGGGTTTCTGATGTGTTACATTCTTTCTTGATGCAAAACTAAAGTTTGTTTCCATTGAAAATGGAAATGTATGTCCAGAAATATAAATCAGATATCTGGACAGAAAGGAAAACATGCACAGTTGTTGATGTTCCACCACATCCGCATCTGTGTTCACAGCTTTAGTTTGGTTTAAATGATTTCATAATTATAGTCGAGTGTTTTGTGACTGGTTTGTGACGTTTCCTGGATAATATTATCATAACCGATTGGTTTTTTGCCAATGAGCAGAGTGTTACATAACAACGAGGTTTAAAATGTTTAAAAAAAAAGTAACCAGAAGACAAATAATCCAGCTCTTCTGCATGTAGTGGTTGTTTCCTCAGCCACGCTGACCTGCTATTGTCTTATTACACAATTCCAGAAACACTGAAAAGAAATACTTAAAATCACGGTTTCGAGTCCACCAGCTGATCATCTTCCTGACCCAGAACTTCCAATGGGATCACAGGAAGGCTCAGAGTAGTGTGATTTGGGTGGCAGTCATGGAGACTGCTGCCCTGTGATGTATGAACACTACTATCTGAAAATTAGAGATTCCAGTTCCAGTTGCATTTCTTTTTGTCATATTCGCAATCGACCTCAATTCAGCCTGAATGTGAGGGACAGTTTTATTTTAGTATTATCTTTCTTCTCCATTGATACTCATTTTTTTTCCCACCTACACACTATGATGTCTCGTTTAACTGAGAGAATTCAGACGACTCATTTTATACTGGAAATCACCTGAAAACTGATTCTCCTTCGAGTCGTTCGGGGACAGACACTCAGTGACGGACTCTGTCTGGCATGCAGGGGTGATACCACCCAGAGGACAGACGAGGAGAGGCTTTGTGTGTTGATCGTGACTTTGTGTGAAGTGATACACTACAGTGTGAGACTAAAAGGAAACAAATGTGATTGGGACGGACAAAGAAAGCAGCGTAAAAATGTACGGATCAGGGAATAAAGAGTGGCTGCTACTGGAAAGGGGGTTAAACCCAACAACTGTCCCCAAAATCACATTGCACTGCACCAGCTGTTGAACCGTCCTGCAGGTGATGAGCCCACTGGAAGCCAACAACCCTAACCAGGAACCTACCCAGGAACCTTGGAGTTTCACACCAATGACAGAGACATTGACTCTGGACCAAAGTAAAAGCAGGTGACATATTTTTGACATATTTTTTTGTTTTCATACATCTTTATCTGTCTTTCTGTTACCATGTCTTAGGTGCAGCTGTCTCCAAGACTGTCACTCAAATCACACTGCTCCATACTGTGAGCCTTCCTGTGGATGAGGCCCTTCTTTCATCTTTATGTTGACCCATAATATTTTACTACCCTCTGTTTTAAAGGTGGTAGCATATTTTTATAGATATTAAACACCCATAATATCTATCTAACACATAGATATTATATGTGTTAAAAGTTGAGTAACATTGGTATAAGTAGACTACGTTTAGTCAACTAATTTTACATCAACAACCTGAGCGCCCCCCTGGTGGTGAGTCCCAGGCTGCAGCCCCCTTTAGCGCCTTACATGTGGGTGTTGAGCCCACTGGAGGTTATGTGGGTCTGGATGGTGCTGTGCTCAGAGCAACTCAGTGGGCAACCTGGCAGCTGGGGGATCGAACCTCAAGCCCAAGGAACCCTAGTCTGCTTCCTTAACCACTAGGTCACTGCAATTTGCACATTTTTTTTTTTCAGGTTATTAATTTTGTTCGTGTTCTCTTCTATTTCTTTGTACCAATGCCATCATTTATGCACCTTCCAGATTATGTCCATTAGTGAAACAATGCGTTAACCCCGCTGTGGTTAACCCTACATGCGGTCAAAGGAATGTGGGCCAGATAAATAGGTCACACAACAGGTATCCAGCAGGGTGGAAATGCCATTCGCTCTCATAATGATGTTAGATCACCATGACAACTGTTTGCGTCTTTCCGTAGTGTCCTGTTATCTCTATGGAAACTGTCTCCAGCTTGTTTTCAGCTGGAGGCAGGAGTAAAGATGACGGGCTCACGTACGACACCAGGAGGCGCTCACAGGGCAGGGTGTGGCCGGAGCTGCAGACTCTCCCTGACCATCAAACCATACACAAACACCGGGTTTCTGTGGCAGTAAAGCCCGGAGGTGGTCGTTAAAGTGGCATCTGCAACAAGTTGCTCTCCGAGCAGCCGCATCCGCCACCAGCCAGGCGCAGCTGACGTCAGCGCACGCGTTGCGTTTGTGAATACAAACCAGATTAACGTAGATCACGACGTATTTCGACGAGAAAACAATAAAAACAACAACAAATAACGCGTGCGCACCTCAACCTGTGGATCATCGGATAGGAAGGAGCTGGAAACTCGACCTTCGTCCGTGTCGTGATTCCCCGTCAGACTGGACGATGAAAGCACTGACCACAACAACAGGGACCAAACACAACTACTTTGACCGAATCAACCGACCGCGCTTCTTTTAGGGAAGCTTCATTCAAGCTATAGTAGGTGATGGTTGTTGAAATCAGCGTAAAAAAGACGCATCTACTGTGAGAACGACCGCATTTTATTGCAAAAACCAGATTATACTGTGATTAAATGTGTGATCAAGAATAAAAATGAAAAAAAAAATGAAGAAAAGTCCAGTTATTTGCTTGAAAAGGCAAATTGTGATACGGTAATAATAATTACAATAATATTAATATTATTAAGAGCAACTTACCTCGGTCTTTTTCCCTTGGTCAATCAGTGCTTCTCTCTCAACAATCACTCAGGTCGTCTCAAAAGCTGCCTGCTTCTTCTACCTCTGTTTTCATTTGTACCACTGTGCACACACGGACACACACACACACGCACACCTTTCTCGTGACGTGATGGATCAGTGTGTGTCTCCTGGGCTCTTTCTGTTCTGCGGTCTGATGTTCGGTTGTAGCTCCCGCTGTTCACTGTGGTTTCTCTGATGTCAGGGTCGGTCAATTTCAGAGTGCCCCCCTACTGCGTGCGTTATGGTAAACTCACAGGCTCACAGGTGGCTTTCATTGTTGCGCATGGAACTGAAGTATTGGATGTCAAGCAGGTTGATAGGTGGAGGAGAGTCAGAGGGATGGAGAGGGAAGGAGACAGAGAGTGGACTGCAGTCCACAAATGAGGTGTAGACGAGGGTGGAGTCAGGGTTGAGTAGGATGGGGAACAAAGGGTGGATGGACTTAATGAGACATTATGCAGATTTAATAGTAAAAGAAAAGCTTGGAAATAGAGGGGAAAAGAAGGAGGTGGAGGAAGAATCCCAGTTAAGGAGTGATCTGAGATAGAAGAGAGTCAGCTAAGGTGAAGGGACAGGTTTACAGGACAGTTGTGAAACCAACCATGATGGACAGTTTAGAGACACTAGGAATAAGACAGGAGACAGAGGTGGAGGTGGAGGAGTAAAAGATGCTGAGATTCTCTTTAGGAGAGACAAGGATGGACAGGATCAGGAATGAAGTGATTAGAGGGACAACACAGACAGGAAGGTTTGGAGAAGAAGCTCGAGAAGACAGATGGAGATGGTTTGGACATGTTCAGAGGAGGGACAGTGGTAAAAGAATGATCCTAGAGATGGAGCTACCAGGTAGAAGACAAAGAGGAGATTGATGAATGCAGTGAGGGAGGACATGGAGATAGTTAGAGTCAGAGTAGAAGATACAGCGGACAGGTGGAGATGGAAAAAGGGACAACCAAAAGGAAAAAAATAATAGAATAAGAAGAAGAGGAAGGTGGCTTAGTGGTTAAGAAAGCAGGGTTTTAGTTTTGATAGGTTTGGTTCTGGACCCACAGTGGGCTCATCACCCACAGGAAGGCTCACAGTATGGTGCAGTGTGATTTGGGTGGCAGTGTTGAAGACTGCTGCCCCTGAGACCTGGTAGTGGATAAGATGATGAAGATGAATGAATGAATGAGTTCATGAATGAGTATTTGTCTGTTTCTTCTATAATATATCACAACATATTTTCATGAAATGAGGGTCTGTGATAATCTTCACAAATAAATAAAGTTTTGTTGCCTAAACCTCTGTAACTGGAAACCTCTCTCTCTCTGCATCAGGTATTAAAGCATCTACCTTAAATCTTGTAATAAAGTTGCACTGCACATTTAGTGTCACCTGGTTCAACAACAGCAGTTTGACCAGTTTCACAGCTTCCCTGGTCTCCCCATGCATTTCTCTCTACTGGGCTGTAAACGAGAACTTGCAGTACTGCATTTTGTCCTCTACTTCTCTTGTCTCTCTTTGTCTCTATTCTTAAAATAAATAAGGTTCTGTAAACACAGTCACTTCAGTTATATTAGATATTTTATTTTTGTTCAAAATCTCCATAAAAGTACAGTACAACATTTTGTTGCCCAACAAAAATATAATACAGAGTATGTACAGGTTTCCACTCAGTGTTTGCTCGACTGAGTGAGTGTAGCAGGTATTTTCGATATCTTCACAGTGTGAGAACATGAGGTGGCTTCGGAGCACGATCAAGTGTCCTAATCATCAAGGGCCGGGGTTCAGAGCTACACAAACATTCATATGTGCAATACAAAGTGCCCTTTTTTAAGAAATTATAAAAATAAAAATCAATATGGCTAAAAACCCTGAGATGTGCACCCAGGACCAACACACATCTCGGCAAACACACTTCATTTGCAGTGAACTCATCTACATTCATCATTCATCTGAGGACATTACAGCACAAGGACGGCTGCTCTGACGCAAAAGGAGAGCAGTTGCCGTCTCCAAGACCCGATGCATGTACCGAGGGTAAATATCATGTAAACCACCAGGGGGCAGTAGGGGAGAAAACAAAGGCGAAACACCTCCAGTCAGTGCATGACCCGTTACATATAGGTGATCAAATAAGGCAGCTTCCAGACACTACCTTAGTGTGTGTTACAGCAAGACAGGGGACAGCGTACAGAGACGACAGGGACAAAGACTCAAGTTCCTTGTTGGACATGTGCAAATGCCGCTGCCGCTGCGCTCCCTGGACTTTTCCTTCATCAGTTCCTTCCTGTCTCTGAGGGACAGCTTTGTTCGTCGTTCTTTGACGCGTTTTAAAGTGCACAGTTCCTCGGTGACGGGCTCCACGCCGCCACCCACAGTAGACGGAGTCATTTCAGTGTTCCTCTTGCTGTAGGAGACAGACGAAGACAGACATTGTTTACATGACATGTCGAGGTTCCTCTAAGGCTCTTTAGAACCAACATTAACCTTAGAAAGACTAAGCTTTTTTTTTTTTTTTACAAAATTTGATGTTTATATATGAATGTTTACATATTTGTATATGACAATGGCTTATAGACTATGGACAAACTAAGGCCCGGGGTCCAAATGTGTCCTGTTCAGCTTTGTAATCTGGCCCACCAAAATTGTATAACCAGTTTGTATCAGGTTTACTTTTCTCCCTGCAACATGCACATCTTGGTTCACATGAATGCACCATCTATCTGCTCCAAACTTGACCACTTTGTCAAATTTCAGGTCCAAATGTGGCCCTCAAGCTTCTGCTCAATACTGTCCTTTAATATATGTCCTGTATGCTGACAAGTTTAATTGGTTCAGCCTCTACAGACTTTATGTATTTATGTAAATATGTGCATTAGAAAATGCCCAGAAAGGCACAGAAACACATCCATTGCTCCACATTTCCTCACCTGCAACCTACTGTAGACCCAGGGCATCACGTTCTTGACGTCAGTGTAAACACCAGGCTTGTTTCGTTCTCCACATCCAGCGCCCCAACTAGTGATCCCCACCAGGTACCAGCGATTATCTTGCTCACATACCAGAGGTCCACCGCTGTCGCCCTGGAACATGAATGTCATGCGATGAGTGTCCAATCCAAATAAACATCTCAAACAATGAAAATAAAAAGTGTTTTAATTCTTTTCAGCTCCTACCTGACAGGAATCCTTGCCACCAGCCAGGTCTCCAGCACAGATCATGTTTTCACTTACGCTGCCTCCGTACACCGAGGCATGGTTACACCGGTTCCTGTCGATGAGGTTCACAGACACTTCCCTCAGACGTTGAGAGACATCTCCTAAAACAAAACAACCAACAATCAGTTTATTTACACAGCTAAAACTTACAGTAGCTCTTCGTTTCTTTGTCTTCACAGTGTCGTAACTCACCTGATCCTGCTTCAGTTGTGCCAAAACCTGACGTCCAGCACTTGCTGTGTTCGGGGAACGACTGTCCTGTGGTTGGCATGCAAACGGGTCGAAGGTCATCTGGATAAAGACAGCAGAAGAAAGAGAGAGAGGCCGTCGTTGAAAAACTAGAAACACATATATACAGAAGGCAAAAACAAACCTCGATCTGACAGATAAAGCACTTGTCTGTCAAGACTTTCAAGAGTGAGTGACCCAGCCACACCTTTCTATTGAAAACACATTGTTGAAATATAAAGAAAGGTCAGAGAAGCTCCCTGTCTTTGTGATGTGATTTCTGTGATTGTCACCGTGATGACCTACTTGCAGTTGTTTACAACTGTACACATATAAACGCTGGATAAAAACTAGTGCAAGTAATTAACCTGTTTATTCTGTTGATTAATTAATGGAGTTATTGAGATCATAGTTGTTATCATATCTCATCGTGTAAAGAACAAGTGAAGGCACCACATGTTCAATAATTGATTACACATCTCACTGACACACACACGGGTAGAAAAGGGGTTAATGTTGCAGGTCAATGCCATTACGTTGAGATCTTCCATGAAGACAATTTTTGAGTTCTACTACTGACAGCATTTGCAAAAAAAAACCCAGAGTATTTGTTTTGACTGACCATCAAATGCGACCGCAGACTCCAGTTTGAGCAGAGCGATGTCGTGGTCGTTGGTTTTGTTGTTGTAGTTCTCACTCAGCAGAATCTTCTTCACCCGATAAGGTCTGGGTAGTGAATTCAAGGAGATGAAACCCCCGTACACCTCCCACAGCCGCGGGGCCATGAATTCTGGTCTGTTGCTGCAACACAGAAAAAGACAAACATTCAGTTGAGAGCAGTTGAATGGCAAAGATAACATAAGGCCAAAAAAATTTAAGTAATAATAATAGTGTGTTTCCAGACAGACTGAGAATTTCTGTGATTAAATTACCCACGTTAATGTTTCATTACTAATTCCCCTTTATATTGTAATGTAAGTGGCATTAGTTGGTCATAATTCATCAAACATTAAGTAAAACCATGGAGGCAGCCATGTTGATGGACTGCTGTCATCAAACATCTACTGGATTGGACTAGCAAGATCTCAAGAATCTAGTTCGGCCACAAAATGACAAACCCAATGCGTAACGTAATTATTTTGGTGAACTTAAGATTGTCTTGTGGGTGGCAGTGGTGGCCTAGTGGTTAAGAAAGGGGACTTGTGTCCAGAGGCTTCAGGTTTGAATCCACCACTGAGGTGCTCTGATCATAGCACCATCCCGACCCTCATAACTTCCAGTGGTCGCACCACCAACAGGAAGAATGTCAGTATGGAGCAGTGTGATTTGGGTGGCAGTTGTGGAGACCACTGCACCTTCAACTAAGTAACAGCCAATAAAATGATTGAATGTAGACGTGTAGTTTGGAGATGACTCTAACTCTTGCATTATCCATGGATTTCATTTTGAGAAAGACCAAACCAAAAAATATTTCTTTCGTGCTAGCGTATACACAATTTTTGTTGACCTAGTTGTTTATGTGGCCTACCTTGGGAAGCAGTGGGCAGCGGTCAGCACATAATCAGGAGCGATGAGAACTCCACCACAGACGTGGGATCCTCTGAAGTGGAGCGACATCTGCCAGGGCCAATCACCACTGTCAGACTCCTGCCCCCCGACAATCCTGGACGTAGACTGCTGCCGACCACATTCTGGAACAAAAAGATGTCAAGGCCTACGTCAATGGTGCTGTCCACACGAACGGGAAGTTTAAGAATTATAAGAATAAAGTCAAGAGATTTTGCTGAAACATGTGTGAGGTATTTTTTGAGTACTCATATAGAGAGAGGGTGAGAAGGAAAGGAAGGGAGAGGAGACACATGGTTGGGTGTGTGTGTGTGACAGTGAGAACAGATGGCTTCTTACCCACACACTGCAGGGAGACGTACTTCTGGTCTGGACAGGAAGGACTGTCAATGAAAACAGGAGGTGTGTTTATCGGCTGGTGTGCATGAGCTACTGCAGTATTTTTGTCGTCCTTCTTTTACATTTACCACTAGGCCGGGCCTACACTGTGCAATTTCGTTCAGACATTTGGCTGATAAGCAATTATCACCTTACGATCACCTCCCGACAATCTCAAGATCGATCGTTCGGATCAGAATCAAACATGTCCTGCCAGTTAGCCCACAATTTTGACCTCAACCCCAACACATACACATTTTACCTAAATAATTCAGCGTAAAATACGATATACATAATCAGTTTCAGTAGGACATGAGTCTTTTGTAAGTCGTTCACTAGGGGGAGCACACACGTATCAGAAACCTAATCTTCCAGAGACAGGAACAAGGAAACCATGTCCACCATGTCAGGCCTGTGTTTCCCCCTACAGTGTTAACACAGTGAAGTGGCAAGTTTTTTTTTCTTCTACATGAGATAATGCTACATATATGTAACAATATGTAAGAAATTTTAGTTCATTTCACCTCCTTCTTCTTCACTGCAGAGTGAGGGTTGCATCACACAGTAATACACACACACAGACACACACACACACAGACAGCACCGATACTCAAACAAAGAGATCATGACAGCAACAGAAGTTTGCAAAGAGTTTTGAAATACCCTCCAAAATAAAATCCCACAGGAGTTTAGAGAAGAAGAGGGGAATTAGAAGAACTCACCTGTTCTTGCTTCGCCATTGGGTCAGCAGAGAGTGGAGGTGAAGAGACTGGAGGTCAGGTATTCACGAGCAGCTGTTTACCCTGTGGTTAGAGCCTGTAGAAGTCACTGATTGCTGGGACTGATATGGTTCTCTTCCTCTTCTATCTCAGGTATCAAGTCTTCTCTCAACCTGTGTTTGTGTCTGAGGTTCACATGAAGAACAACAGGTATATATGCCCTTCCCCTAAACACCTCCTCCTGGGCCTCCATCCTCCTACTAATCCCTCATTCTCTTCATCACAGCGACGGGTGTGACTGCTGCACCAGTTTCTCACCTGTCCGACCGGTTTCACTGAACTTTTCACAAGACTATTTCTCTGCTCAGTTCTCCGTGGCTGTGACTCAGTCAGCAGCTGACTGGTCAGAAATCTGAACTAAAGGCTTACAGGAAGAAGTTTCTGATTCAGGAGAAGGAAATGAATGTTGGACTGACGGGACATCACATAACAGGATATTGTCTCTGGTTTTAAACTTACAGTAAAATAGTTAAACCATCATTGTATAACATTTATGTCCAACCTCTTCCCCCATGAACAACCTGCAAAAATCATTAGTCAACAGACTCAGGAAATGATTGATTACTGAAACGACTGCCTAACCACAACGCCACTAGTCATGCAGCACTGTTGTACCACAAAATGTTGTAAATTCTTATACTTGACAGACCAACTGCTTCCAGTGGTGGCGAACCATACATTGAGAATCAGTGGTGAAAGTGAATACATCAAATTTAATTGATGGATGCAACTTAATTGTGGACACAACTTCGCTTTCTCAACCACCAGGCCACCACTGCTGCCAAATAAATGTCAAATATCCAGTATATCTAAACCAAAAAACACGGTTCCTGCTGTTAAATAGGAAGGTGAAAGTATCACGCTATGGGGCTGATTTTCTGCGATAGGACCTGGCAACTTGGTTTAAGGGGAAGGAATCATGTGGAACAGCAAATCTCAGACCTGGGATGAAGATGGAATGAAGTTGGTAGGAGGTGGCCACAGCGATTCATTGTTTTCCATCTCCCCCTGTCCTCTGTATCTTCTACTCTGAGTCCAACTACCTCCATGTCCTCCCTCACTGCATCCAT
>JAFBJS010057962.1:149356-173380 GCA_016785265.1 Paraplagusia blochii
GTCTTCATGCTCATCTGCCTGAATGGTCTCACAGGTAATAAAGATCATTTTAATTAAAATTTTCTCAATTTTTGGATTTACAGGATGTTTAAATGTAAAATTAAGGTTTGTTAATACTCAAGGGTGGAAGTTAATTCAGTTTATTCTTAAACTAGGTGGTGGTGATAAGGGGTGAAGATAAATAAGACAATTAATGACTTAAAAATGTTCAAGAAATGTCCCCGTTTGAATGTCCTACACCCCATATATTGACCTGGAAATCCCACAAATGTAAAACTGATTGGGGCTTTTAGATATTCACTTCCTTTTTTTTTTTTTACAACACGTCACATCATGTCCACCTTTAGACACAGGTCTAATCTGAGAGGGTATTATTAGCTTCTCTGAAACAAACCCTACCACAGTGTGCGTAAATGTCATCGCAATACATGAGAGGACCAATCAGTGAATGGGAGTTGCAATGACTGGCTTTGCAGAGTGTGTCATTCCACCCGATAAGAAAAGATACGCAGTTGATAAACAAAATAAAAAACATGGGTTTAAATCCTGTGTTTCTCTGTCGTAGCGCTGAGCGTCCCTCAGCCTGAAGACCTGAATGTGTCCATTGTAGACGGGGAGGTGATTGTCTACTGGACACAACCGGTGGACGCCCCATTAACCTCCAGATACAATGTACAAATGGCAAAGTAAGGAAAAATCTCAGTTATATCTATAAAGATGTATGATTTGGGTTTTTTTTTGTGAAACTAATTTCTGGCGTTGGGTGCGTTCACTGTCCACAGGTACATCGATGAATGGGCCGAGGTGACGAGCTGCACAGGGATCACTAGCACCTACTGTGACCTGAGCAGACTCATTCATGACTACAATTCTGTCCATAAAGTCAGGGTCCAGCTGACTGCAGGGGAGCAGGTTTCTCCGTGGGCTTCCAAGAAAATCCACATTTACGACAGTGAGTGTCTCTCTGCGTCTTCAGCTGCTCCCACTGTCCCTTTCGGCTTTTTTTTCAGGGGTTTCCACATCTCCCCCTTTCCTCTGTATCCTCTACTCTGACTCCAACTACCTCCATGTCCTCCCTCACTGCATCCATCAATCTCCTCTTTGTCTCCTTCCTGGTAGCTCCATCTCTAGGGTCATTCTTCTAACAATGTATCCACTGTCCCTCCTCTGAACATGTCCAAACCATCTCAATCTGTCTTCTCCAGCTTTTTCTCCAAACCTTCCTGTCTGTCCTGTCCTTCTAATCACTTCAGGACAGCTCTACTCTTAGTCATTGTATAAATGTTATGTATGGAAAAATACTAACATCAACTGATGAACTTTTCCCCTTCAGGTGATCTGCTGCCACCGTCCTTCACTTTGTTGGCAACCTCCAGCTCCCTATCGGTGCATGTTCACCAAAAACCCATTCTGAAGAAGCTCTTCCCTTACGGCCTCACCTACACCATCTTCTTGGAGGAGCCAGAAACAGACAAGGTGGGTAAAGAACTCTGGATTCCACTCATGCAGCTACACATTCTTCCTGTGTTTGACCCCTGTTTGGATTCCTGCCCTGTCAGGTCACCACAGCGTATCTGGAGGATAATGAAGCGCAGGATCCCAGTGATAAGACTTTCACTTCTCTCCAGTGGGGAAGAGAGTACTGTGTCAGCATGACAGTGAATGGCAACGGAGCTCGCCTCGGAAGTTCTGAGTCTCCGAAACAGTGCCTCCTGCTGCCTGACAGAGGTGAGAAAAATTTATGACACCAAAATTGGGATGGCAACAATGGGACACACCCTTTACACTTCAACAAACCTCCTCTGCAATATACCTGGGAGTGTACAGACTTACGTCACTGCTGTGTTTCAACCTCATCAGTTTCTCAATCATCCTATTGTAATAGCATCGAAATGAAAATAAATAAAAAAGACATTAGATTACATGGGTGACAGTGGTGCCTGGCGGTTAAGGAAGCAGACTTGGGCCTGTTAGGCTTAAGGTTCGAGTCCACCAGCTGCCAGGCTGCCACTGAGGTGCTCTGATCATAGCACCTTCCGGACCCTCATTACCTTCCTGTGGGTTCACCACCCACATGAAGGCTCACAGTGTGGAGCAGTGTGATTTGAGTGACAGATGGAGATAAATAAATGAAATTACATGTAAAGATTAATCCGACACTGATCTTTTTTTTCCTCTTTCAGAGTGGTTCATGATTTCAGTCTCATCCCTGTCCATTCTGGGAGTGTTAGTGCTCATAACCATTTGTGCTAACATCCTCTGGTGTTACCTAAAACGTCCAGAGAAAACGCCCATTGCGCTGGTGAGTGTCAAGTTGAATTGGTTATAATTTTGATTTCCCAAGACAAAGCAAAACTGAACCTATGAGAACACAGAAGTGAGAGAGTGGGGCATTCTTCTTCATCTCCAATCTTGTCTTATTTAGAAATCCCCTGAATCTTACTGGCACCCACTGTGTGTGGAAGAAGGCCTGATGGAGACGGTCACAGATAAAGGATGGTTCTTGTCCAGTCCAAGAGCGGAAGAGAAACCCTGCCTTCACGAACCCGTGACACAAACTACATTGAAATACAACACTGAAGAGGAAGACAGGAGGACCAGCATGGACAGCGGCGTCAGCATTGAGTCCCATTCCGCAACAACCGACAGGGGAAGTTCAGGGATGACACAAGAAGACAGTGGGTTTGGCAGCATCGGTGTCCCAGAGGGCTCCACCTGCAGCAAGGTGGATTATCCACTAGAGAAAGAGAAGACAGCCGTGGAGGACTTCAGAAAAAGACAGGACAGCGGACTGGGACTCAGCTGCCAGACAGATCTGGACCAACTCCACATCAGGCTTCTAAAAGACTCTGTCCCCAGCAGCTCTTATCGCACCCAGCATCCTGCTGACGTGCAGATCCACGTCCCGGAGGACGCAGAGTTCAAACAGAAGAGTCTGGGGACTGTGCTGGCTGAAGTGGTGACAGGCTACAGAGCTGGTCCTCAAATGTGCATCTGTTCAGGAGCGGGACAGTGCACATGGTGTCACTCACAGGGTCGGGGTGAGGACAGTCCTACAGGGAATGGACTACTGAGGGGAACGTGTGACGTTAAAGACAGGAAATTGTTAAACTGTTATAAAAAAGCACAAATGGACACTGTGACGAGAGACACTTTCTTCACTCAAGGACTCCAGGAAACATTTCCTCTGCTGAAAACTCTGCAGACGCTGACTGTGCTTGACGTGGCACATGATCTGAACATGAACCATGTGTCTCTGTCTCTCAGTGACGTACAGCTGGAAACTGACTGAGGCAAAAAAGACAAAAAAAGCTAGTTATCCTGGCCTTAACTGACAGACAGGGACAGATACACTCCAGGTGGTGTTCTGGATTAATTTCAAGGACACACAGTGACACGAAGAGTTACTTGTTTGACGCACTTACTGAACAATGATTAGTTCTGGGACAGACAATAGCAGACACTCCTTACCATGTCTACTAAAGAACAGCAGCAGAACATTTTTATTTATATGAAATTCAGTGCAGGCACCAGGGTCAGGGATCTCAAACTCGCGGCCCGTGGGCCATTTGTGGCCTCAAAACAGTCTGACCTACACCTGGGAGCCACATTCCAGGGCAAAAAAAATCCCCCCAAAAAAAACAACGCAACACAATCCAAACAAAGCTCAGTCAAACCACATGATGATCTATCTCTAATGCAAAAGTGTTTCAACATTGTACCTTAGAATGACAGAACAGAACTTCTTTAACAGTTTAAAGAAGAGGTCTCAAAGTTGCGGCACGTGGGCAATTTGTGGCCCGTGGAACAATATTTTGCAGCCCCCACCTTGATGTTGAAAGTTAGATTTATAATATTTTATAGATGTGTTCTCCACATCTTATGGTAAATCCTATTGTTCACACAACCCTGATCCACAGCCCCCTTCTGGTTCAGTGGTGTATTACATGTAAATGATGGCCCTCGACTTATTTGAGTTTGAGACCCCTGGTTTAAGTAGTTCTTGGAGGCAACCACGGCACCTATGGGGACCCCTGGTGTAGAGTTTGAAATAACATGAAGTATTGGTACAGTACTATCCTGTGAATGAAAAGGTACTTTAAACCAAAAGTTGAAATTCTAATTTACTTCATGAAAATCTTATCATCACCTCAGTCCCAGAAATTGTGCCTTTAACCATATAAAGCTATTTGTAACACACGAGTTGGGAGATTTGTAACAATATAGAAATGTTTCATCTGATTTTGTTAAGGTTCAACAACAAGTTAGTACCAAAAGTAGTTCATATTCTGGGTTTTTTTTTTCCTGTGAGTCAACGTTATTAGGGTATAATCTCTGTTTTGTTAGTGATAAACTGAGCAGGTTCACACTGGTTGGTGTCAGTGAATCATATGGGTTTTACACAGAACGTCAGTGACATTAATTCACCCCTTTCTGAGATTAGAGTTACAGCTCAAACAGAGAACAGTTGGCCGGAAGTGAAACCCGTGTGGAGGGCGACAGAGGGGAGTTTAACGCTTGCTTGGTTTTGGATATTTTGCTCTCAGAAACTTCAGTTTAACACTTTACACACTGTCACACTGCAGCTCCGTGCTGCTGCATCTTTTGTTTATTCTTCCTCTTTCTACTCTTAACAAATGTAAGTATGTAAAAAGTTAAATTATTAAAAACAAAAATACTGACCTCACTTTGTTTATCTGTTTGGGTTTTTTTTTTTTCCCGGACCAGTTCACCAGACTCAACATCCCCAGAAAATGAATTGACAACGTCATAAAAAAAACAAACAATTCATGTTAATGACGTTTGGAAACTATGACTCAGGAATATTGCAGGTGAAAACAACTAAAACAAGAAACTTCAACTGGCCAAGGAAAACACCATACATCTGTTACAAGCCTGGGAAACCCATATGTAGATGACAGGAACCCATACTTGTTGTCTGTTGCAGTTTGAAAACAAACACTTCTTCTTACAGCTTCTTGTTTTTGACATTTTCCCACCCTACGTAAAAGAAAACTGAACCAGGTGAAATTTCCCTGAACACGAGATGAAATACTTTATTATAAACAGATGCGTTTAACAGGCTTAACCGTAACAACCATTACAGGTACAAAAATTATAAAGTGCAGGTTAATAGTATTGGAGTCAAAGTTATTTCAAAATATCCACATAAATAAATAAAAAAGCACATTTGAGCGCTTACTGAAACATATTTTTCTATTTTAGACTTTGATGTTTTGGTTTTCTGCAGAGATTTTTTTATAAGATTTCCATTTCTTGTTGCATTTCATGATAATCAGTTAATGGGAAAAAAAAATCTCTCAGACAAACACCTTGATGACAAAGACACGTGGAGGAAAGTCGACTGCAGCTGACAAGAAACCCTGGTCTGCAGTGACGCTGCGGTCGAGGTGTTGACATTCTGTCTGCATGAAACTAAAAACAGTTTCACAAGCTGTGCAGTGACAGAAAAAAAAATCTAATTATTGGATTTAACTACACATTTCCTATCATTTAGGATGTATTTTTACAAAATATATAATTCAATTGGATGCAAAAAAATATATATATAAAAATACCAGAAGGGTTTGTCCCTGTCTTCTCCTGTTTACAGACTGACGTAGTTTACAAAGTTTACAAGTTGAAAGAGCATCTGGGGAAGTTGCTGGTATAGCTGGATTATAGGAACAAATTATTCTGATAATATCAGAAACAGAGAGGGCGGAGAAAAAACAGGTTGAGGTGTGGACAGGGGTGAGAGACAGGTTTTCCCCATCCTGTCCGTCAGAAAACTCATCACCCACAGAGTCATTTCATGTTGCCGCTGATTGTAAACGGGGGAGGAGACTTCTTCAAACCAACCTTCCTGCCAAACACAAGAGATCAAACCAAAAAAGTGTTCATATCAAAATATATGTACATTTATCAAAATGTTCCCAACTGTGGCGTCTGCTTACGTGAGCACTCTGTCCTTCAATGGAGGCTCTGAAGGAAACAAGGAAAAAGAATTGTTACTCAATTAAAACAACAATTCTTTATTCTTTACTTTTTTGTATTTAAATAAATGTAATTAATATCTGCTGCACACATTTTTAAATACCCACTGCTGCATCAGTATGGCTTTGTAATTTTTGGAACCAATATAATAAGTAATTATGTGACTCGTCTACACTAACACAGCTGTCAAATCAAAATCTAGGACATAAAAGCATCAGAACAGTATGTCCTACACCTGGGAGCCACATTGCAGGGCAAAAAAGATTACCATAAAAGAACAACACAAAATGTCTAATGCTAGAATGGCGAAATAAAACTTCAACAGTTTAAACTCGCGGCCTGTGGGCCATTTGCAACCCGTGGACTGATATTTTGCGGCACCCAACTTGATATAAAAGTTGAATTTTTAACAATATTTTATAGATTCGTTCTGCACATCTTATGGTAAATCCTATAGTTCAGTGTTGTATTACACAGAATCTATGGGAAACTGATTTATTTAATACATTTTTTTCTTTTGTATTGATAGTGTAAGTGGTGGCCCTCAACGTTTAGTTGACGTCAGAAGCACTCACTCTTTTTCTTGAACATTTTTTTGCAGTTTTTGCACTTGTACTTGCAGCAGAACTGTATTATGCCGATGGTGAAGAGAAGAGCCAGGATGGAGAAGCCTACAATGATTCCAATAGCTGAAGAGTTCACCTGGCTTCCTGCAAATTCAAGAAGAATTCACAGAATGAATGATTAGTCTTTGTAGTATTTTAGTGAAGTAGTTATTTTCTGACAACACTCAGCAAAAAAATATAATATGTTCTTTAGTCTAGGACAAGTACTGTAGTAGAAAACACTTCTGTAATCATGTTAATTACAATCTAACACAACTATATTTAGTAGTTGGTCTGACACACCCACTACACACCGATACAACGATGTAGTACCTGTTCTTATGTTGGCCTACGTGTATGTTCTGGATCTATGTAATTATGATAATGTCATTCATCAATCTTAAATCAGTCCATTAGAGGGAGCCATTACAAAGTGGCGAAATTCCCCTCAGTGGACCAGGAGCCACAGGTTGCAGACCACAGCCCTGACCCCTGGCAAAATGACCACAGTATTTTATAACAAAACTGTGTGTATGTATATATATATATATATATATATATATATATATATATATATATACACACACAGATACAATACTAACAAAACATAAAATTCTGAAAATGTCAGTAATAATTGCTTGTAAAAGTTGAAAATCTCTCTTTCTAGCATTAAAATGGTGCTACCCTCAAGTAAAGGCTCCTTACAGGACCTTTATTCAGTTATGAAACTATGCCTCTGTCATTCAGGATGTACGGTTAAACTACACTTTTTCCAAAATAAATTTAAGTAGCTACAGGAAAAAATAAAGTTTATATTCTTATATATATATATATGTGTGTGTGTGTGTGTGTGTGTGTGTGTGTGTGTGTGTGTGCGTAACATTGCTTTCTGTTGCAGTTCTGTTTAGAGTCAGTGGACTCCTAGAAGTTCTTCTCACCGATTGTATCTGTTTTTATTTGTCAAGTCATGTGACAGGAAAAGCAGCAGTTAAAAGTAAATGTATAAATAAATATTCATAGAAACCCTGCTAAAGAAGCTACCAAGAAGTCTTACAGAGAAGAAACACAAAACACAAAACACCACAAAACTTACCACTGTTTCCCATGGCTGGAGAAAGTCTTCTAAAAGTGATATGGCTTTGCCGGTTCTTTCCTCCTCTTCTTCTTCTTCTTCTTGAGCCCTGCTAGGGGGCCTATCAACCCTTTCCTATTAAATACTGCTCAACATGAATCGATAAAACATTATTAATGAGAGACAAAGCTTTGCTTCTGATTCCTTTGCTTACGTCTGTCTCTGCTCATGTCCCCATACCAGTCATACCTAAAACTGGTTTCTCCTCTTCTTTTATCCTGCCTCCATTAGAAACCAACTGGGCCAGGCTCGAACAAAACCAGGTGAAACCACTACTTGTTATAAGTTGCCCCTCAATTACTGCGATACCAGGTGCTTCACAGAAGACATCCCGCCTTTAGACATTATGGTCACAATCAAGTCATACGGAAAAAAGGCAGAAATTTAACTGTAATTCGGATTCTTTCGCCAACGGGTTCTTCATCAATGTTTACAAACCGGCGCCAACGTCACGTGTTGTTTCCGCTGTTGGTTGTTGAGATGTGCTGTCAGGATTGGTGTTTAGAGACCCCTGCTGGCTGACTGGAGTCACTGCATTACAACAACAAAAACATTTTTATTATTATTAGTAGTAGTAACACTAGCAATGATGATAATAATAATAATAATAATAATAATAATAATAATAATAATAATAATAATAATTCAACTCTGTATTATTATTATTAGATAAAATAAATTTAGAATTTCTCATTGAGTAATGAGTGTGTGATTCGTATCAACTGATGTCTGTAAATATGGTTATATTTCTGTTTAAACATATTTTGCACCTATATTTACAATATAGTCTGTGGAGTACTTCATTTAGTTCAGCCATTCTCTGTATCTTTCTCTCTCTATTTTTAAATATATTTTTAAAGATATAGATAGATTGATATATAGATATATATAGATATAAATATAAATATAGATAGATAGATAGATAGATACATTATTGCAATCTCAATTGTCATTGTTATTATATTTCACAATTTAACAATGACAATATAACTTCTAATTTACAGACTGAAGCTATGTTGCGTTATATTATTATCTTATTATTACTATCCTAATCTTAGTGTATAGATGAGCATACCCGCATACATATGTACATACATACAATATATGTGCACACCCAGATATACAAATATACACATGTAATATACACATATATACAAGCATATATCCCATGTCCATGCAGTATATTGATGATCCATATCAATATACTGCACACACATGCCACCATAAGGTCACCTGTATCCATAACATACGTATGCACACATGAACTTTGTTATCATCAGTCTCCACGACTGCCACCCAAATCACACAGCTCCATACTGGGAGTCTTCTTGTGGGTGTTGAGGCCACTGGAACTTTAACCTACTAGGTGGATATGTATAATCAGAGCAGACATTCAGAGCCACTGTTTGTAACAACACATCTTCCTCCAACGTTTTTCTCCAGTTCTCCAGTGCAGATGGTTGACCCTGAGCACCTGAACTCATCATCAGAAATATAACCTCTGCTACTCTTTCCCATAAAAGATTTTTCTTAAGCTCCACCCCCACCAGCCCCCTCATCCTATTTCCTAAACTGAATATTCAGCAGAAAAAAAAAAAAAGTGAGCGGTAAGGAAAGCTAAGATTTCTTTGCAACGAAGAGAGAGCTTGCCGGAAACTCCTCGTTTTTATCATCACTTTCGACCATAAGGTGAAACTGATACATGTAAACTACAACAAAGCAGTTGGCCATGATACCATCAACCACCAGCGCGTCATGAAACAGTATATAAACCTTTTCTCAGCAGACTCTACAAGGATTTTCCCTGAGTGGGAATATATTTCACAGCAACAATAGGGCTTTAATAATTCTCCACGGATGAGACAACTACAAACATCACATTATAATATAATCTTATCACAGATAAATAAATGTATGATCTTGTCAGCACTTAGTATCATAGCTTGGATAAGAAAATGGGTTAAAATGTTTTTGAAAATAAATAGTTTAGTCTTAGCACAACAAAACCTATTTATGAAACTTGTATCATAGAAATGATTATCTGCTGACGCTTATTAAAACATCGACCTGTTTATTACGTACACTTTTTATTTTATTTTTACTCTCCATAACAAATGGTCTATTCATTCATTCATCCTTATCCTCTTTACTGGTTTTAAGCAGCAGAAGTCTTTACACTGGTAGATATGTTGAGTCAACCTGTGGTAGTTAAAGTATAAGAACATTAAACCTTGTGCACTAATGACATTTTATAGGTAATGGAACTACAGCAGGCAAATAATCTGACTCCCAGGCAACAATTGCTAATAATATGTGACACATTGGCAGCAGATGCATGGAACATAAAATGTTAAACTGTTAATTAAGAAATAAAGGCCTTGCGGGAAAAAAGTATCAAATATTATGTATTATGATAATATAAATAAATAGCTTATATTTAAGTTTGTAAGGCTGCATTAAAATGCCAAACAGGTTGTATTTTATTAGGGGGATCAGTACACGCTGAAGAACTTTTTTTGTATCCATTAGTTTGTAATCACAGTAATATTCACCTTTATGTGGTTTATTTCATTTCTCAACTAGGTCGTGTTTGATGGGATGGTTTCAATCCACCTACTTTCTGTTATGGCTTGTTAGGGCAGAAAGGTCGGAACCAAAAGCCATACTGGAAGCACTCTTCTCTCTTGGGCAGGGCCCACTAAAAAAGTAGGCATGAAACTACAACTAACTGGGATCTTTTTTTCATAACTTTCACTGGAAGTTATGTGGGGCAGGACGGTGCTAGGATCAGTGTACCTCAGTGGCAACTCGGCAGAACCTGAAGCCCTGCGGACACAAATCCACCTCCTTAACCATCGCTGCTGATTAAAATATAACAGGCTGAAGAAAACACCAATGACACTTGAGCCAGGCACTCTGACCAAACAAACAAACCAACGAAGACTGATTGATGGAAAGGAGTATAAAGGGTGACACAGGTGGGACTAACGACAGAGGTGACACAGGTGAGAGTGATCACACTGATTATCCAAAGACAGCAGGGACAGGGACAGACAGACCTGGCATTTTCACCTGCTTCTCTAAAGTGTGTATCTAAATCTTAGGGCATTATTATTATTATTATTACAAATAATAATGTAAATTATTTACATGAGCCACCATGTAAATAATTTAAAAATATACTGCAGTTTTACCAATGGAGGACATTTAATAAGAATCCAGTCAAATCACTTCACATTTAATGTTTTAAAAGAATAGATCAATCAGACTCTGACACTTACAGTATAAAGTCTAAAAGACTTTGAAAAATTGAATTTTGGATTTAATGGTCCTTCAGTTAGGTGTTGTATTAAAGGATGATAAAAGCTGAGCGGTCCTCAATGGCCAGAAAAATATGGGAACCATTACCTTAGTGTTCCACAAATGATATGCTTTAGACCTAGATTACAAACAGGAAAAGTAGAGGGTTCAAAATATGAAGCGTTTCCAGGCATTATGGTAAAGTACCTCGACGTCAGTTTGTAGGTTGAAGTTACACTGGGGTTGATATTTTCCAAAAAGGAAAACCACCTTACACCCAATGCTAGGACTTAGAGGTAGCTCATATGGCAGCAGCCGATGCTCTGAAGACGAAATTACACTGTATTTCCTCAAACACGTCCGTTTACTGAAAATCTTTTCAACTCTTATGTGGGTCGATGAGTAATCGCTGATACAGACAGAACAACAGCAGTGTGAAAGTGCACGGCTGTGATGAAGGTTCACGTTACCTGACTGAGGATGAGATTCTCTGTTAGTGATACAGGAAATATACAGATGTTACGCAAGACCCCTTTTTAAATATACCAATCAGTGAAAATAACGAAATTTAATTGGTATTAAATGTTACTTAATTGCAGTAAAATACTAGTCTTGGTTGCTGGGATGTATTTATTTATTTTACCTTCATTTTTTTACCCCACAGACCAATGACCTGCAGGTTTTGTTTGAGAGTTCAAAAGTCACAACATGGTAATGATTAACAAGGTATTTTAAAAAATAAATCCTTACAACTTCCCAGAACCTTTTTTTCAGCCACTCTGTATCAGGTGTCACAAAAGGCACACCTGTGTGGACAGAGGGAGGAGATGTCATGGCTGTGAGAGAGAGAGAGAGGAAGTGGATGGGGTGGGGGGGGCACAAACATATCAGCCATGCCAGTGCAGATCCAAGGGGCGGACCCTGATGAACCAATAAATGTAGTTCGGATGATCCCTTCAGACAGATGTGCTGAATCTCACAGACCAGGAATTCTGTCCTCCAGAAGACTGGAGTTTGGAGGTTCTTCTGACAGACGACAGACACCAGGTGAGGAACCATGTGGACGACAGCGATGTGAGATTGGTGGCTGTGTAATTCCTAATGCTCTGTTTTTCACCATCGTTTTTATTGCCCTGAACTATCGCACATATTTAGACCTTTCAACTCTGGTGCAGATATTTTTATTATATTTAATAAAAGATGCCAGGACATGTGACGGATATGACGATAGTTGTTGTTTCACTTCACAACAGCTTTGAAAAGTGACGCCAGCACATTTTTCTTGTAAATTCGTTAAAATGTGCTTTGCAGCAGAATTCTGATGTGGTCGGCAAAGGCATGGGCAGATGTTATGACTAGGTGAGCAGGTGGGTGGAGAATGTAATGTCTGTATTTGAGAAATGCAGACATTACAGGGAAAAGCAGAAGTAGGATGATAATATAACTGAATAGTATTTTTGGACAGGTTTGACGGACCAGATTATAATGCCAAACGGGCCTCATCCGGGCCCCAGGCCATAGTTTTGATATCTAGAAATTACTTATATATTTCATCAACGATGTTTCCCTTTTATTTAATGAAATAATTTGGCAAATAAATGGATTTAAATTTCGAAAAAAAAAAAAATATATATATAAAGCTGCTGACTCTGTTATTATCAAAGACAAAATGGAAACTTTTCAAAGGAGTTCATTGTTGGACAATAATCACTTTAAATGATCAAATAAAGGCTGAAGCTACATCTCAGCAGCTCCAACCTTGGACATCATGATGTTAATCAGTAAACTGTTCAGACAACAGTCAGATCAATACTCTGTTAATGGTCCCTCGGCTTCTACTGCAGCCACAGAACAGTGGTGTGATGGTTGTGGCTATGGTGCAATGAACCGATAGATTGTAACTCTAAATGCTGGATAAAATGTATATACTCTTACTGCAACCACTACTGCTATCAATACTACTACAACTACCATTACTAATACTGTTACTACTACAAGGAAAGGAAAGCAAACTTCTTGTCCTCATGGCATTGTCATTGAAAGTAACCAGGCAGTTGGTGGATTTGAACCTGGGACCCTGCTGATACCAGCCCGCTTCCTTAAACACAAGGCCTCCAGTGCCCCACTACAACTACTGCTGCTACTACTACAACCACTAACACTATGCTGCTTCGTCTTCTTCTTCGTCTCCTATCAGCTTGTCCAGTTTTTTTGTGGTTGCCACAGCGAGTCAACAATTTCCGTCCCCCTGCCCTCTGTATCTTCTACTCTGACTCCAACTTCCTCCATGTCCTCCCTCACTGCATCCTCTTTGTCTCCTACCTGGTAGCTCCATCTCTAGGATCATTCTTCTACCAATGTCTCCACTGTCCCTCCTCTGAACATGTCCAAACCATCTCAATCTGGCTTCTCTAGCTTTTGTTCCTGTCTGTCCTGTCTGTGTTGTAACACTACTACTACTGCTACTACTACTAATACAAACCACTACTATTACTATCACCACTACTACTTCTTTTAGCAGTACTACCACTTATACCACCAACAGCAGTAGTTTTAGGAGGGTCATTGGTAGTAATAGTAATTACAGTTGTTCCATGCAAACCAAGTCAATATGGACACAGTGTTGCTGATGTCACATCTGCCTATAGAAGATCCTGGGTTAGAAGGACACCACATTTAGACAATGGTGTCTCCCTTTCTATGTTTGCAGGACAAATAATGGTGTCATTAATTTTATTATGCATGTACAGTTGTTGAGCAACCAGTTGCTCAGCAAACAACACTTGTTATTTAAATTTTCTACTTTTCTGACATGTCTCTCTGAAAAAATGTCTTGTCTTTTATGCCGTGGTGATGGTTGTTAATGTTCTGTCAGCTTTATTAGAATCAGAACTCCTATGGGAAGGTTGGAAGGGAGGTTTGAGGGTCACTGGATTTGATGGTCCAGGTCAGGAGATACCATCAGCTGCTGTCTTCAACAATCAGTCTTTCTCTTCAGACCTTCAACTCTCCTCTGTCTTGGCTTTTTTCCTGCTCAGTGTCAGATTTCATCACTCAGTGACCCATAACATTCTCAAAGACCTGGAGTGACCTGAGTGGTCAGTGAATGCAGCTTTACGGGAACCTCAAACGCAGCAGGGTAGAAATGAACTGCAAGATTTGTGCTTAGGGGCTGACACAGGTGTAACAGGTGTGTTCAGCTTCAGCCACCAGGTGACAAACACTTTGATTTGTATAACTCCAAACTTGGTGACAATTAATGTGGGTGTGACTGCTGTTATATGATTTTCAGCCAACTACAGGAATTCAAGAAAGTTGATTGTATTGATTGCACTTTGAAAGCAACCATACTAGACCAAAATGATCATTCATCTCCATCCTCAGGTGGCAGGGGAATCAGTCTCCACAAATGCCGCACTAATCACACTGCTCCAGAACCTGAAACCTTGCAGACCAAAGTCTGCTCTTTAGCCGCTGGGCCACCCCTGCTGCCCTAGACCAAAATATTAAATCACTACAAAGCTGACCTAAAAAGTACAATAATACTAATTAAAATTTATATTAAAGATAATATTCATCACATTATTAAGAAAGAATATCTGAAATGGTCCTGGGGAAGAATTTTTTGATGCATGAGACTAAAAAACATAAACAGATAGATTGCACTTTATGGTAAATTTAGAAATTAGACATTACAATTATCAATATTCATCAGAAGACACAAGATTACTATAATAAATTTCCTCGAAGTTTCCTTAAATCCTTGAATTTTCCAGATTTAAAAGGTTTCGTGTATATTTCTAACACTGACAGCATGTTTCCGTGGCGTCTTTACTAGTTTGAAACTATTTTTACATACAAAGCGTCCTGGGTGCTGTAAATACAAACTGACAGTTCATTCTCAAAAATCTTTGGTGGCGGGACTTTTTAATTGTTTTGTCCTTTTTCACTTGTTGCTACAGCTAGCGTAGAGAAAAAGACCATCTACAGATCTGACTGATGCATTACTGCTACCGTGTGGACTAAAAGGAACATTGCAGCCTCATGGCTTTTGTGACACACAGGTGCTAATAAGGTGAACCTAATCTCGCCTCTGGGAACAAAACTATTTGTATTTTTTTGCAGACCTAGATTCTTCAAGGGTGTAATAAGATTTTGGTTTCGGAGCTGTGGCTTTGTGGACATGTGATTGGAATGCGCCAATAGAGTGACAGTTTTTGGTAAACAGAAAATCAAGATGGCTGCCTACAGAGGATTTTAGGACATTCAGAATCTTCTGGACATAAACGCTGCAATATCCAGGCCTATAGAAATATTTCACTGGTATTGTTTTAAGTTTGCAGTCCTCTATGGGAGTGCTTTTCATGGGCCAGCACGATGTACATGACAAGTGAAGTTTGTACTAAAGTTATAGCACCCCATGGTGGTCAGCCTCCATATCTTTGCCCCCCAGTGGTTGACTTGATAACTCCTCCTGTCTTGAATCTTATCATACAGTACACCTTCCTATAGACGTTGTATTTTCTTACTTTGTGTCCTGTGTGTCCTCCTAATGAATACTACAGGATTACATACTCAGTAAATTCTCTGCAGACCAGACCTTAGTCTTACAGAAGTACAAACATCATATATAATCATATCTCAAATTAATAAAAATATGATTTTGTCAGCAGCTATTGCCATGGATTCTAGGAAAACTGTTTGTCCCACGTGTTTTTTGAAGACACATATTTTCATATTTTCTCCAGTAACACATGGTGTGTGGATAAATACAGGAACCTACTGATAGAAATAGATAACCCTAACTAGGAACTTGTCACCAATGCACTTCTTGTGTTGGAACAACACAACTGAGGAACAACACACCTTAGCCTCAGGTCACAATAATGAACAAACATGCAGCGTCACGCACTTAGACAACTTCTAATTTGGTGTCCAATAAGTGATGCACAACATTGTTTACAGGAAATGATATGAAACATGATTCAATCATCTACATTCAGAGGGTTTCAAAGATTTGGGCGTAGGAGGATACGTGGTAGGATGTGCTGGGAGGAGGGTCAAACGTTGGGAGAGAGGGAGTGAGGAAGGCTCAGGTGTCATGTTACCTGGAATATTTCAAGTTAGTTTGGTTTTTGTCAGCAGGGCTTGGTCCTCCGGCGTCGAAACGCAGGGCTGTACACCAGAGCAAAGCTGCAGAGAGGGACGACCGAGGCAACCCCATAGATCAGATTAAGTTACAACGCAAAAGAAAAGACAGGGTGAGAGAGAAAGCAAAGCAGAAAGAGTGTGTGTGTGTGTGTGTTGCAAAGGTAAGGCAGCAGGAGCAGGACAGAAAGAGAGGACAGGGAGCAAGGACACACACAGCACAGCGAGCTTCCCAGAAGTTCCACCTCCAGACGCGGAGGAAAGAGTTTCACTCCGGGCTGGACGTCAGATGAAGAGCATCTGAAACTTCAGTAGACTGGAATAGAAAGGTGCATCATGTGGGTGAGTGTCAGTGTCTGACAGAAGGAATAAGCATTCGAAACAGGACGACGGTGTCAGATCTCTGCTTTGCATGTGAGCAAAGAAACAACAAATGAGTCACAGCTTTGGTTAGGTTTTAGTTGAATAACTGTTTTCAAGCTACGACGCAGAAAATGTCTGATTCTGCAAACGAACAGAACTTTATTTATAGCTTTCAACCTGTCGACTCAACTGATTATTCATTTTATAAAGGCTGTAGTAGGTACAATGTCCACCCAGTGGCTGTATACACCTTTGGTCAAAATGACATCATAATGTTTTCATTATTATTTGACTTGCACGGAGTAACCCATTATTTATTCATTCAACCTAAATTTAGTTGAAAAATAGAGGTAAAATACATTTTGTATGTAAACTTACAAGCAGAAAAAGTTAAAACAAACATTTATTTGTGGTCAGATTCAACCAAAGACAACACAGATCAGGCCTGGGCAATTATTTTTCACGGGCCAGGTCAAGATCAGAGAAATTGACTATTTACGTGAACTAAGATAAATGAGTAAAGAATTGAATAAATAAGGCAAAATGCTTTAAGCCTCTTTGAGACCATCTATTGGTGAAATGCTGGCTTTGCAGGAAAAAGGTAGAAGGATAATGATAATATAAATTAAAAGTAAAATTTGGACAAGTTGGGTGGGCCGGATTAAAATGCCAAATGGACTGCGTCCGGCCCCCGGGCCTTAGTTTGCCCAGTTCTGATATAGGGGTTAAATTTGTTATGTTCCTTATCCATTTAAGTCGCATATATATTTTTCATTAATTTATATGAATTGAATATAAAAATCAATTAAATATGAATTAATTATTCGCTTATATTACTTTTTTTTAATTTCCTTTACCCTTGACTCCCTATACTGACTGTGGACCAGACATTTTTTCTTTCCATTGTGAAGAACAACAGCATTCTTCATCATTGTGTCCCATTAACTTCTATAAATGTTCGCACAAAGCGCCGATAAAAATCTCTGCCTTTGTTCGGAGCTGATCCCACATAGACAGACAGATTACAAACCAGCAGATTCTCAAAAGGCCTTTTTGTGAACTTTCGAGTTCAGGTGCAACATTATACCACACGGAAAAGCGCGGAGCGCGTCTGAACAAAAGGGTTCACCATGCCGTGGGTTTTGAGGTTGACCCACTTCTACTCTCTGCTGGTAACGGAGAACAGAGAAACACTGCTGGGTCTTCATGTGGGTCACGTGGACTGTGAAAGAAACAAACAAACAAACAAAATAAGACTGAGCTTATTGTCATCTGATGATGCGGGGATGAGTTCACACCCTGTGATCACAAACAGGTGTCGAAGCCCGACTGTGTCATAAACTGGTTTATGTTACTCATGCTTTCATTAAATAAATGATTTATTTGGTCTCTATTATCACAACGTCAATCCTGTTTCATAATAAAAGGCTTTAGTTCAGGACTTGGGATTATGTGACCACGCCCACTTTTAAGTGTGTCAATCATTTTATTGTCATGGTGACTTGAAGATTTTTCATATCAGATAAAATCGGTGCTAAACAGATTTCTTTAAAATAAATATTTAGAAAAATTCTGCAACTCAATATTTAAACAATATTTATTTACAGAAATTGTGCAGTCAAAAATAATAATAATAAAAAATGTTGGCATTATTTTAATATCAAGAATAACTGTAAAGTAATGGGCAAAACCATAATATTGAATTCTCATATATATAAATACCTATTTGTAGGTTCTATAGTGTAGCGGATAAAACGCCTGCCTTCAAAACAGAGAGAGCAGGAAGCCTTGGATGTGATTCCCAAAGGAACCAAAAGTTTGTCAGGGGCAGCAGTTCAACCTTAACACAATTATATATGTGATATATATATAGAGAATAGGCTTATTGTATATATATACACATTTATATATGCGACAAACAGATAGGAGGAAGATGATTTCGCAATGAGCTCAATTTTTATTTTTATTTTTACGAAGCCAAAAACTGCAGATAGACAGATAGAGCTTCATAAATCCATCATCATTTATGCTGCTTAAAAATTAATTTTCCAATGCGCTTTTAGAATCCGGTTGGCTTTCAGAGGCCTCACCACTCGCAGGAAGGTAGGATACGGTGCATGTGATTTAGGTGGCAGTCGTGGAGACTCTGTGACCCAGTAACAGCGGGTGAAAGTGGATGGATTGATGGAATTTTTTAGAAACTTTCCTGCAAGTATAATGTGTGTTTTTTGGGGTCAATTGTGGGAGAACATATGAGTTCAAATATCACTCTATGACACACAGTGGGTGTTACAGAGTCACATTGCACCTTGGAGATATCTGCAAACCACAGTGAAGTCTTTCCCTGAGTATCTGTTGTTATGTGAACCAAACAGATGCTTTAGGGCTTCATTTCTTTATAGACAAAAAAGAGAAATCCAAACAAATCAGTCTCAATGGTTAAATATGATGATATGAGATTCCGAGGTTTCAGATTCTCAGCACATAAAGAGGTCACAGATCAGGGTAGAACAACTTCAAGTCTGCAAGATATGATCAGAGAGAAAAAAAACTGCTCAGCACCACTGACATCCTGTTTGTACACGTTCGTTGTTACAGAATTTTGCCTTGATATATTTTTAGTTTTCTGGCTTTCAGACAACAGTCGTTGGCAGCTGGAACCAGTAACTGACAAAAACACTGCTGTCAAAAGAATTCAAATGAGGGAAGATTCTCTAAAACAACAGTACAGATAAGGTTGAGGTGCAGACAACATGGCAAAAATAAACGCATGGCTGAATTTGACCTATTTAACCTTCGGGAATGACGACCAGTTTTAAAATCATACTATATATTATTATTAAAAAAAAACACTCTTTATGAAGTAAAGCGCACCTATACCTCGGTGCTTTATCGTACGAGGTTGGAATACAACTGGCCAAATCTGGAATCCAACCGACAACCCTCCATGTGTAGTATAACAACACCCAGTGAAATGTACATTCGACATTCCTAAAATATTTCTTAACCAACATATGTGTTGTAGAAACTCACAAACCTGTAAGTTTGGAGTCAATTACACACAGGTGGAAACAACAGGACAGGAGCCGGTCTTCCTGCCAACACAGGTGTGTCATTAGGCCACCGTGTGGCCACTGTGGACACTAGCAACGCAGCAGTCCTGGTTTCTGGGTCACCTTGGCAGCTAAGATAAAATGAAAGATTCTGAAGGTTTAGCACTGGAGGCTGTTAATGACAGACAGACACACCCTCAGCTGTGGATCTAATAACTAGTAAACCTTACACTCATGGTGAGAAGTCACACACACTCAAACACACACACATGTCGCTAGGCTGCAGCCACAAACAGTGTTTATGTGCATTTATGCTGTTTGAACAGAGCAGACACAAAGGCCACAGTTCACTGTTCAATATGAGGAGGTGTTTTTTTTTTTTATCTTCCCTAAACTGTTAATGATTTATTGATACAGCTCCATAGATAACTTCTCTACTACCACTGCTCTATAGTGGTTTATTTTCCGACTGTAGTGAATGTCCCTCAGATACATGCACAAGTGAAGTTTGATGACGTGGTTAAAATATTTCTCACTTGCTTCCTGTTTCCAGGCAAGAACAAACTAAGGCCTGAGGGTCAGTGCCCACGTTTTTCATATAGTTGGTATAAAGAAGGCAAAGGCTTGGGGCAGTTGGAGGCCTAGTGTTCAGGCCCTCGGTTCAAATCCCCCTACTGCTCCCCGGGCACTCAAAGCTGCCCACAGTTCACTTTGGTGATGGATTAAATGCAGAGGTGACATTTCGTTGTGTGCTGTGGTGTGAATTTCAGCTACAACTGACAATTCAGTAGAAAACCTAGAACTGCTTAAAAAACACAGTGTTTGCCCGGAGAAAACTATGGCCAAGGAGCCAGAAGTGGCTCGTTTGGCTTTCTAATCAAAAAAGATGAGGAGGAGGAGTTGAAGATGCTAATATTCTCTTTAGGAGAGACAAGGATGGACAGGATCAGGAATGAAGTGATTAGAGGGACAACACAGACAAGAAGGTTTGGAGAAAAAGCTAGAGAAGCCAGATTGAGATGGTTTGGACATGCTCAGAGGAGGGACAGTGGATACATTGGTAGAAGAATGATCCTAGAGATGGAGCTACCAGGTAGGAGACAAAGAGGAGACTGGTGGATGCAGTGAGGGAGGACATGGCGGTAGTTGGAGTCAGAGTAGAAGATACAGAGGACAGGGGGAGAAGGAAAAGAATATTTCGCTGTGGCAACACCTGAAAAAGGGACAATCCTGAAGGAGACGTTTATTATACTTCTGCCTTTTCCCTTGAATATGATGTTACCAATAGATGGCGTACAAAAGGGTTAAAAACATTTGATAATTTTAGACTTTTTATGAATTCACCATCCAGTCGCTCCTAATATGGCACCTGCAGTGTGTCCTACAACTCTGCTTTAACCATTGTCATTGTCCTGCTTTTTTCCTAAAGCTTTTTGACTTTATTCCTGTGATGAATACCAAGCAGTTTGACTGGGTTCAGTGTTTGGTCTCATTGACTTCAGTGCAGCTGAACAAACACAGTTCAACAGTATTCTGCCTGTGGTTGGATGTGACGTGTCTCAGATGTCACTTGAACTCGAGTTAATATGAGAGTTAATCGCAGGCGTTGAACCGTCACACCTTTCTTTACCTGCCTGGAAGTTAGAGCCTCTTCTGTCTCTGCCATATCAGTTTCCTTTGAATGGAGGACCCTCAGGTCCCAGTGGATCACTCCACATTAGAGCCCACTGTACTGAACAGACAGTAAGACTGAGACGTCCAGGGTGGGGTGGAACTGTCAGTGCAAGAACAGGTCACAGGAGCTGCCTGGTGTCATACTGAACATCTGAGATATTGTATATGGGAGAGATATATGTCAAGAGAGTTGAACAATGTAACTGACAGTAAAGCCCAGCATATACACTGTGCTATTTTGACCTGATTTTGCCACAATTTTTCAGTGCTGTGACCATCTGGTGGTCAGGCCAGATTTTTTGGATTTTGCGCAGGATTTTGGAATTAATTATCACCTTAAAATGGATTCTGTGAAAATCAAACTAGTCTGAAAACACAATCACAAGGATTCCTGAACTCAACGCAAAATGCACATGTTCTAACACAGATACATTGGAAAACAACACAGAGGAATATTGGGGAATTGAAAGATCACACTGACAACATCTGCCAAGACATTAACCGATAGATACATTGGCAGTGGTGGGCCGTCAGGGCCAGCAAAGCCTACTCTGCTGGCCTAAATTTTTTTCATAAATATTTTAAATAAAATTGTACTATGTATTTATTTTTATTAATATAAAGAGTTTTAAAAAGTTGAATATAATCTTTTCATCCAATCTAAAAAATAAGGTTCCATGAAATCTGCCAGTCTACGGAATCAAAAGTGTTAGTAAGTAAGCGAGTTGACCCGTTCAGTTAAGAGCGCTAAGACCAATCATTTCACGAGATTGCACCTCAGGGCCTTCTAGCTGGCCCAACGTAGAAAGCAACACGTAGGTGTCCCGTGTTTAGATAAGCTCTCCCGGGAGTCTGACTATGTCATCTTGCAACATATTGAGATTTGGTAGCTGGATTTTCAAGTCCTGGTGTCTGATGATGTGTGATGTTATTATGAGGCGTATTTCTTTGACGTCACAAAACTGTGACATCACTGAAGGCCTACGTTTGAAATGCAAGGCCTGCCACTGTACATTGGACCAGGAAATGCCATTGTCGCTTTTTTACAGACGAGAACAAATTGCCATAGTGTCTTATTGGCATAGTGTTTCAGCAAGCAACTGTGGGCATTCACGTATCACCCTCTGCCAGCTTTTTCTTCCTCCTCCTCATCTTCACTTACATTACATTATATTGCATGACACTACATTTGTCAGCCGTTTTATCCAAAGTAATTTTAGCTGCAGGAGTCAGTGGTGCCGTGTATAATCTACAGCAGTGTTTCCCAAACGTTTCTATCTGGGGACCCATTTTCAAAAGTCCTTCATGACTGAAGTCAATAGACTTCATCTGTAATCATTGACCTTCATTGGACATTAATAAGGATATCTTAAAAAACAATCTCTTGTGACCCACCTGATGGCCACAACCTGGTGTTAGGGAGACAGTCATCTACATGGTACATCCTCTGGAGATATTCCAATAAAACAGGCGTCACATCAAGGTGTAAGCGCTGGACTAAATAAAAGAAACTGGGCCAAAATAAGACAACAAATCTCTACTACACCTCCACCCGCTGGGTATTCCCTCCTCATTTCAAAACTTTTAATCCCTTGTATTTAAACACATTTGCTCCTCTTTCCTCAGACCGTTGCTCAGGTGCCAGAGGAAAGCGCTAGACCATTGAATCCCAGGACAACAGGTTCGTTTTAGTTTTTCTTTTTCCTAAATGTTATTGCTTTACTGGCATATTGTAATTTTCCTAAAATCTCAATTTCTGTTAAGGTATGTTGAAATGTCTTTTCTGATTCTGGTCCTTTTTAAAGGTTTCTTCATTTTTCTTCTTCCTTTTCTTCAGTGGTTCCCCGGCCAGGCCGCCACAGAAGACCCATGACGGCGCAGAAGCCTCAGAAAGACAAGGCGTCTAAGAAGAAGAAAATACTGCTGACTATACTGACAGTTGTGGTCTTTCTGGGAATATTGGTCACTGCGGGATATTTCGGTGAGTCCCAGGAGACAAAATCCCAGATTATCGCACGTTCGCCTTGTCTCTTTACTTACTGATCAACTGAACTCTGTTTGTTTGTCCCTGCAGTCAAGAAGCTGATCGAGAGCAAGTACTTCTTCTGTAAGCGTTCCTTCAGGTTCATCCCCTTGGACAAAACCTGTGATGGCGTCAATGACTGTGCCGGAGGAGAGGATGAAATAACATGCTTGGGAGGCTTCACCGTCAACACTACCTATCCAGGTGAGGGGAAGAAAACAGGGAGTAACGCCCAACATTCTTGGCGTTGCCATTACAGCATCATAAAAAAATATTAGTATTGCGTCTGTGAGGACAACACCTGTAACAGGACTCCTGTGTGTCCCTTCTTTTTAGTCCGTCTCATGACGAGTAGGCAAATCCTGCAGGTGTACAGTCCTGGCTCAGGCTGGAGGAGCGTGTGCAGCGATGAATGGACTGAAAAACACACACTGACTGCATGCAAACAACTGGGCTACACATAGTGAGTGTTGCACGATTCAGGAGACGTTTGTCTCTGTGTATGTTGAGAGGTGAAAGGTTTTCTTGTCTTAATGTCCAGTCGTCGTTGTGTAAAAATGCTGCATGATGTGAAAGTGACCAAATGTGCTGTCCCCCCATTTCTGTTTAACCAGCCAACCTAAAAGTACCAAAGTACAGGTGAACACTTTAATGTCCTCCATGAAAACCGGACCATTCACTGCCGTGAGACCAGGAACGTCAACCACACCTGTACATCAGGCTACAACC
>JAFBJS010057962.1:173528-218683 GCA_016785265.1 Paraplagusia blochii
TGTATAAGAGACAGGGTTTGTGACTTAAAATATGGCTCCCAAAAAAAAACAGTTTGGCACCAAAGACTCTGTTGACCTTGTTTGTGAGTCTTATCAGTGCGTCTTTCTCAATTAATTTTTTCACTTTTCAGTTTTGTTCTCATTTCCTGGCGTGTGTGTCAGAGAGACACTAAAGTTTCTCTTCTTCCAAAGCCAAAAAACCCCAAAAGTTTTTGTTCCTTCTTTGGGAGTCTCTTGCGAGAGTGAAAACAAATAAGTTCTACAGTAAAAATAAACTGAAGAAGAAACAGTGGAATGAAGTCAGGCCAACATTTGGGTGTGTGTGTTTGTCTTTTGGTGACACAAGCAACGTGACCGATGCCTCGTTCCTCTTTTTTTTTTTTTTTTTCTACAGCACTGTGTGCAGATCTGGATCGGTGATATCTTTGTCTTGCTCAGGTGAGTTTAGTCACAAATACTCACTGACAGACAAGACAAGAGTGAGGCTGAAAGGAGGACGATGTCAGCTGATGTTTTTATGACTAGTTTCACAGTAACAGGCCCAAACTTGTCTACAGCGAATGGCAAAACTCTTGTTTGACATTAAAATTAGGGCAGAGTGTCGGCCACTGTTTGTGTGAAACAGATAAAAACACTATAATTCAACCTGACATGTGAAATAAAAGGCTAAATAATTGTTGATGCACACTTTGTTCCTCCATCTTGGGGCCAGACTGTGGCGCTGTGGGTTTCCAGGACCGTATCGTTGGCGGCATGGACGCACTCATCGAGGACTGGCCGTGGCAGGTCAGCCTACAGCAGGGGGGGCAACACACGTGTGGAGGTTCACTGGTGTCGCCACGCTGGGTGGTCACTGCTGCCCACTGTTTCACAGGGTAGGTTTGGTTTCCATTTACTGCAACATTTGTTGTAAGAAATATTCCGTGAATAAACTGGGTTAATCTCTGGAAATCTGCAGGAGTAAGAGGGAGCTGAGTCGCTGGAAAGTGGTGTCAGGGCGCACCTTCATGGGAACACTGGGGGGCTCTTCTGTGGACAGAATCATTATGCATGGAAACTATGATTCAGCCAAAAACGACTACGACATAGCACTGATGAGACTCAGCAGCCCCGTCACAGTAGGAGGTAAGAATGAGTTTTGGATTCTTGAAGTTTGACAGTGGAAAAAATGTACATTGAAACTCCAGTAGCTATGAGGATACAAGTTTTTAAAAAACGCTCTTCTGCCCTCTAGTGTATCAAATGAGCCAGCAATCTTGTTTTAAGTCAATCCAAACTCTGGGCTAGTAAACAATTCTAGGACGAGGATTAAGAATTGTCCAGGCTGTAAAACACAACCAAAGCTAAAATATTATATTGTTAACACTAATTATTAATTTGTTTTTTTTAATTACAGTTTGTGTGTGTATTTCAGATTTTTTTCTGTAAATATATTCAGACCATATATTTGTGTGTGTGTGTGTGCGTGCGTGCGCGTGCGTGCGTTTCTCTTTAGGAGAGACCAGGATGGCCAGGATCAGGAATGGGGTGATTAGAGGGCCATGCATGTTAAGAGGAGGGACAGTGGATACATTAGTAGAAGAATGATCCTAGAGATGGAGCTACCAGGTAGGAGACAAAGAGGAGATTGATGGATGCAGTGAGAGAGGACATAGAAGTAACTGGAGTCAGAGTAGAAAATACAGAGGATTGGGGCAGATGGACATTGTTGTGGCAACCCCTGAAAAAATGTCAGGTCAAATGGAGAAGAAGAAAAAAATGCAAGTGTTGAATTGTTTTGATCTTGATTCTGATTTTGAATCATAAATCCAAGAATCAGCATTGAATCATGAGTCACCCATGTTTGGAGAAAAAGCTAGAGAAGCCAGATTGAGATGGTTTGGACAAGGTTCAGAGGAGGGACAGTGGATACATTGGTAGAAGAATGATCCTAGAGATGGAGCTACCAGGTAGGAGACAAAGAAGAGACTGATGGATACAGTGAGGGAGGACATGGAGGTAGTTGGCGAAGTAGAAGATGGAGAGAACAGTGGGAGAAGGAAATGGATTCTTCCCTGTGACAACCCCTGAAAAAGGGATAAGCCTAAAGGAAAAGAAATGTGTGTATAGTGGATCATTAAGGAGTACCAATACTGAGGGCATTCTTTTTCTTATTTTTCAGACACCCGCAGGCCGGTTTGTCTTCCACCTAAATCCTTTGGCGTTGCTGCTGGAGCCTCTCTGACAGTCACTGGTTGGGGATACCTGGAGGAAAATGGTAAAAATCAGACACATTATCATCTGTATCACCTGGAATTGATCGATTAATTTGATCAATGATTGTATTTATTACCCTTGTGCCACAGGTAAGGTTTCTCCGTCACTGCAGAAGGCCAACATCCCTCTGATAGACCACAGCGTCTGCTCTGGTCCCACAGTCTACGGCAGTTCAGTGACCTCAAGGATGATGTGTGCTGGTTTCATGTCAGGGGGAGTTGATGCCTGTCAGGTGCCTTACACACCACCATCTACACACCAAAATTATTTAGTGTGAATAATCACCTATCTAACAATGTCCCTCATGTCTTGTCCCAGGGGGACAGTGGAGGTCCTCTGGTTCACTACACCTCCTCCCAGTGGCATCTGCTGGGAGTGGTGAGCTGGGGCGTTGGCTGTGCACGAGAGCGTCGGCCAGGTGTTTACTGCAACGTGGAGGAAATGCTTGACTGGATTCACACGGTCATGGAGGTGAAGATTAACCACATCAAGTTCATACACTTTTTAAGTCTGTCAGTATTTGTTTAGTGCAGTGAAAATATATATCCAGTTAATTTGATCTGCACTATTTTTTTTTTCACTATTTGTTCAGAAATACAGTATGCAGTGTCTACTCTTTATTTGGTTCTAGTTTGGCTCTTTTAGTGCATCCACATAGAACATTTTGCTATGAGGTAGGGTTAGCCTCCTAGTGGAGGAAGCTCCTCATTACAGCAGTCGTGACAGTTAAAAGAAAGGAATGGCTGAAAACACGTGCAGTAGGTCAAACCAAAGTCTACAGTAAATACTTGTTGATTACAACTATATAGACAAAGATTTATAAAGACTAAATTTGTGGTTTATTTTTCCTGCACATACCAGCCAATAGGGGGCACAAGCCAGTGTTTTTTAGTGTCGGTCCCAAGCCTGGACAAATGGTGAGGGTTGTGTCAGGAAGGGCATCCATCCAGTAAAGATCTTGGCCAAAACAAATATGCAAGTCAGCAAAACAATTTCCATACCAGAACGGTCAGGGCCCGGGCCAACAAGTACTGGACCGCCAACAGTACTGGTAACCTACAGGTACTGTTGGACTAAATTGGACTGGAATTGGTTGAAGAAAACCACAAATAAGAAAAGAAGGGCAATTGATTCAGGCAAAAAAAGGAAAAGGGGAAGGTATGGAGCAATGGACTGAAAGTAGACACAATGACAGGGAAAAGGAGATGCATTGGGTTGCCAGGTTGGAGAAAAAAGAAGGTCAAAGAGAATGCAGAGTGGGAGAACATGGAAGTAGTTGGAGTCAGAGCAGAAGATACAGAGAACTGGGGAGATGGAAAACGTTGATGCACTCTGTGGATACAGAGTGCTTTTGAAAATATTATATTACGACTTCAAATCAAATTCCAAATGATAATTTCATTACCTGATATGACCAACTAAAGGAGTCTATTTTTCTCTCTCTCCTTACAGAAAAATCCCTGAGTGATGTAGCCACTAGAGGTCACTAGTCCAGTCCAATGCAGCCAAACTGAACTCGTGAGACTGGGATGAGGAGGACTCTTCTCCAAATTGACACAAGTGAATCGTTACACTGGCCTGAGCCAACAAACACACACACCTGCAAACGGAATAACACACAGACTACATGCAAAATTTGTTTGTGCCAATTCAGGTTTTTAACTCAGGGGAAAGCATTCTATTATATAACAGCCTGTCTTCACTGTGTCGCAGGATTTGAAGTGGTGGTTGAAGTGCTGAGCTGATCTCAGGCAGGATGTACTGTAACAGCTTCTGTCTTGGGTGTGAAAGGTGTTTGAAATGTGTGTTTCGAGGTGTACATGCAGTCTGTTGGTACTGGTCAGTAGAAATTTAGGCCGGGAACCTCAAGGTTCTTTTTTTTTTTTTTTTTTTTTAAACACTTTAATCTGATCGTGTTTGCGTGCCTAACTGCACTGAAAATAACAACATAACATAACTCATGTGATTTTTTTTTTTTTTTTTAGCTGAAGTGCCTTCAATGTGCAATAAGTCAAACAGATCCAGTGTGACTTAATGAAAACATTCAGGGTGGTTATTCAGTGTTGCTGCCCCCAGCTGGAGGATTTTGAAGTGGTTTTATTTGTGACAAAGTCCTTTTTTAATTCTTACCCTGGTCTCATTGGAAACCAGAGGAACTTTTAAGTGTAAAAATGTTGTTTTGATGTTTTGTACGATACCAGCTAAATGTATTGTATGTATATGTTGTTTTTAATTCACGAGTAAATACATTGTAAATATATTAAACATTCTCTCATTTACTTTTTTTGTATTACCACAGCATTAATACCTCACTTTTCATCAATGCAAGACAGATTAAAAAAAAACTCCTAAATATTTACATATTTATAAATGTGCATCTGTACCATTTTGTAGTACAGATGGAAAATATTGGCACCATTTTAGTATTTTGGTAAGAAATATTAGATGTTAAAACTTAAAAAAAAAATAGACAAAAACATGTATGGAAAAAAGCCTTCTTTATTTTCCTCAATATTATATCAGCTAATTACAAACTGTGACTTTGGCTGTTGTTTTAAGCATTAGCAGCTAATCAGTGTGAAGAATCTGGAAGTTTAGATGTGAACAGCAGTAAAACCAACCTACAGGTTGATATTCTAATGATATAACAAACTGTCCTGAGTACAATTAAGCTGTTACAAAAAGTTCTGGAACGAAAAAACAAAAGCATCCATCACACAATCCATGCAACTCCTGCTACTTCCCAAAACGTTTGCTGGAACCTTTGAAGGGATTGTACTGGAAAAAAAAAGATGGAGAAACAAGGAAGAACTAGGTTAAAACATTCCATGCGAAAGTACAATGTAAGAAATTATGAGTCAAGTCAACAAGTAGTTTCTTTAGTACTCTAACAAGGTAAATGGTGGCCATAATAAAGGTGATTTAAGGAGATGATGACTTATGGACAACAATAACATCAGATGTTGTTTATGACAAACCAAGAGTCAAAGAGGGGACACTAAAGGATGTTTACTGGTACAGTAACTGCACCAGTTAAGTCTGTCTCAATTCTAAAGCAGTGGTGGTGATAATTCAGTGCCGCCCTTTTTATTGTTAATAATAGGAATGCTGACGTACAACCAGCATGTTGTTTTGTTTGAACTCTTCCTACCTCCTCTTCTTCATCACTGTCATCAAAAGCCACTCCTTTTGACGAGTGGCCCTGGTTCTGAGAGCTGCTCTTTGCGAAGGAAGACGTTGATGCTGCCCTGTAATCAAGAGCAGACACAAAATTAATATAACAAACTCAAAAAACACATATGTGTGTGTGGTTCCAATGTAGCAACTATGCCCCACACAGGGTTATACCTAGGGGTTGGCCGGGCAGCTTTCATGAAGGTCATTTCATCATCTGAGTCTTGGATGTGCACCTGATGAGTAGAATCATCTGTGATGACTTACATTTATACAGGACATGATAACTAATAATTTAAGTTTGTAAGCAGCTGGATTTGAAGTTAAAAGTTTCATTCCTCAACCAAGGAACTTTATTAGTTTCTGGTTGATGTCAGAGGGAATACAAGTAGTTCAACTCCTCTAGACCAGTGTTCCACAACTTTTTTTGCACCACTGACTGGCCTAGTCGTTGGGGACCAGTGCTCTAGACCACTCAATTCACCACTAGACAAAGGTTTGGTCTCACTTTTGAGACACAGACTGCGCCTGATGGTGCTGAGCAGACAAAGTCACAGAGTTGTGGTTACAGAGAAAACTGGAAGACTGCTGTGGTTTGGATGAGCAGTTAAACTTCCTAGGATGGGATCTCAAAACAGAATGGTATGTAAAAGACAACTGATGATACAAGAAGAAGTCCAGTTGCTTACAATTAAACTTCAATTAAAGTAGAATTAACAATTTCTGCTCCTGCGGTAACGTACTTCATCTGAAATGTAAGACTTGGAGGCTCCGGCCCGTGAAGGTCTTTGAGATGAGGCCTGAAAAGCTGAAACATAAGGTGAGAAGTGATCATGACGAAGTGTCAAAAAACAGGGATGAGGGGAAAAGAAAACAGTGAGGGTTAAGTGACATAGTAACAAACAGGTTTATGTGATCAAAAATTACACTCCTAAACATTTCTCCCACCTTGCATAATGGTTTTGTTTTGAGTTGATGACGTAGATTTCTGGGAACGACCCCGACCTGCGGGTTTTGGTTCAGAAGCAGCAGACGATGCTGCAGGGAGAGATGAAAACAAACAAACACTCATATCAAGAAGCAAAAAAAAAACTAGTGTTGGAATACTTTTTTTTTAATTTTATGCGCGTTTTGCTTTTCTTTTTTTCTCTAAAATGAATGCTTTATTTTCCTGCAGCCCAATAACACTAAGCTAATTCTGCAGAAAATCATAGATTTAAAGTGTGTATGACTAGTCTGAGGCAGCAAAGTAGACATGTAATGTATTGTAATTCCCGCTTGCAGTTGAGTTTGACTCTCTGGTTTTTCCTGTTCAATAATTAGTGAAGATTTTCTCCTCAAAGGTGCGGTGTATTTTTTTAATGTTCTTCAACAAGCCTTTGGCATATTGATTTTCTCGACTCTCAGGTAGTACTTCTGACTTTCTAATGTGACATTAACTCACCTCTACCTCTCCCTCCCCGACTGCCACGTCCTCTGCTACCACGCCCTCGAGTTGGGGGAGGCGGTGGGGCGGGTTCTTCGTCTGAGTCCAAAGTCAGGTCACAGGGCATCTCTTGATCTAATGGCCGATCGTCACCGCGTTCCAGCCGCAGTGCCTTGGCTCTGTTCATGGCCTGAGAAATGGAACATTGCATAGTCAAAGTGAGACTCAGCAACACCTGTAAAATATCAGGCGTCGTGCCCACACCCACCTCTTTGATTTCATTCTCCTCCTCAGTTGTGTTCTTCTTAGAGTCTTTAAAAAGTCTGATCTAAAATTGAAAAATAAATATGAATGATTTGTTCCATTTGCTTGATAAAAAGTTTTATTGTTTTTATTCCGTTTCACCTCTGCGTCTATGTCCTGTTCTGTTATGACCCCTCTGGCCTGCAGATGGCGCTGTGTCTTATCCAACTGATATTGGATGAGCTCCTGAATTGCATCCTTCTCGTCTTTGTCCACAAACTCCTGGATGGCCTTCCCCATGCCCTGTTCAGTCAGCAGGAACAGCTCCACCTTCTGCGCAGGCAAACAAACAAACAAACAAACAAACATTAACAATTTTCCTAACATACCAGGGACGACTGCATGTCTGGAGTGGAGTACCTGCTCAGTTGCTTCAAAGTACTGTTTAACCAGGTTTTCCACCCTCTGTCCCTCAACTGCAGTTGGTTTTACGATCTCGTTATAGTCGATGCTGAATTCATCTACAAAGCACAAAGGGAGGACAAACTTTCAACACTTATCCATCATCAAATAAGCTCTGGTTTGTCTTTCAGAGTGATGCGTTTCTGGATATTTATCTGCCAATGTGTGATGCATGTTGCTGGTTTATATTGATTAAGTGTTGCATTTAGGGCAAGGGTGTTAAACTTGCGGCCCGTGGGCCATTTGTGGCCCCTCGAGCAATATTTTGTGGCCCCCTTCTTGATGTGGATGTCGAATGTTAGTGGTCAGTTTGGGATAATCCTTGGGGAAATTATGGAACTATAGCTAAATTATGGCATTGTTTAAACTCAGCACAACACTGAACCCTCAACAAAAGGGCTGTGACCCAAACTGACAGACCTTTCACGTTCTCCTTCTGCTCGCGGCGTCTGAGAAAGTGGATGATGTCTTTTGGGTTGGCCAAGCGGTCTACAAACTTCTGGCTGAACCGTGAGGTGTTGAATGTCTCGAAACCTCCACTGTAGTCCACCTGTGGAGAAAGGAGGAGGTGGTGATGGTAGACCTCAGCTTTGACAGCATTGACAGGTGCTTTGATTATAGCAATGTCCCATCCCACATAAAGTCCATTGGGCTCACCACCCACAGGAAGGCTCACAGTATGGAGCAGTGTGATTTGGGTGGCAGTGGTGGAGACCACAACCCAGCTTTGTATAAGCAGCTGAAAAATGTGCGGTATTATCAAACATCCTGAGGTATTATCTTACCCTGAGGCGAATCAGAGGTTTCTCTGGGATAAGTGGACATCCAAGTCTTTCTCTCTCAGCTTCTTCTAACATTTCTATAACCTACAAAAAAAAATAAAAATCACTACTGTCATATTAAGTTTGACAGTTGAGTTCATTTAGGAACTTTAAGATACCTTGGCAGAGCACAATTCCTCCACCATCTTTGTAACCCGAGGTGTATCAGGTGTGAAGAGATCTTCGTAGTCGGACAGGACAACATCCTGGATGAAAAACTGACGCACGGTCTTCAAGGGAATCTTCTGCAAATTCATTTTACGGCCCTTCACTCTCAGCAGACCGATGTGCCTTAACAACAGGGGGAAATGTTAATGTATCTACAATCATTTTAGTGTGAACAGAATTTTGAGTCAACTCTATGTAGGCGTCCTTTTAGGGTTACTTTTTAGTTGCTTCTCCAGGAGACAGAGACGTTGCTACAGAGCTGCCAGGCTGGGTAACATAGAAGAGCTGCTGTTCGTTCCTGGTTGGTGTTATCAAGCACTCGTGCTCGTGTCCCCAGACCACCAGGTCAATGAAGTCATCAAGGAACTGCTCAGGGATGTAGTTTGTGGGGCCGTGCTTACTCCTAGAGACATGACATTCAGTTGAAAAAATTATGCAGTTATTTCTATACTTTATACCAACAATGTTGGGTCCAGACATTTTGAAAGTTTTTTTTTTTTTTTTAAGTATGTGCTTGTGTCTGATAAATACAGTCAACTTTATATAAAAAATAATACTTAAACAATATTTCATAATAATATTTAAGAAAACTTCCTTTCATTTCAGATTGTCTCTGTGTCCTCAACTCTGACTCCAACTACCTCGATGTCCTCCCTCACTGCATCCATCAATCTCATCCTTGTCTTCTACCTGGTAGCTTCATCTCTAGGATAATTCTTCTACGTATCCACTTCTATGTATCCACTGTCCCTCCTCTGAACATGTCCAAACCATGTCAATCTGTCTTCTGTAGCTTTACCTCCATACATTCCCGTCTGTGTTGTCCCTCTAATCACAACATTCCTGATCCTGTCCATCCTTGTCTCTCCTAAAAAGAATCTCAGCATCTTCAACTCCTCCACCTCCAGCTCTGCCTCCTGTCTTCTGCCTGTTCCTAGTGTCTCTAGTGCATCCATCATGGCTGGTCTCACAACTGTCCTGTAAACCTTTCCCTTCACCTTAGCTGACTCTCTTCTATCACAGATCACTCCTGACTCCTTTCTCCAGTTGTTCCATCCTGACTGTCCTCTATTCTTCTTCAGTATCTAAACTCTTCTTCAGTATCTAAACTCCTCCACCTTCTCCACCTCTGCTCCTTGTAACCTCACCATTCCACTGTGCTCCCTTTCATTCACAATTTAAGAAAATTGTTTTCACCACTCTATATTGTCAATGGTCGTACAAAATCACACACCTGTTCTGGTGGATGGTGAAGAGGTTGAACCAATCATCTTGGTCCTCTTTTGGTCGTAGCATGGTGACGTCATTGTTGAGAAACATTCTATACAAGCGCTCATCAGGGATAGAACCTAAATAAACACAATTTTTACAAAATATTAAAATGAATAGACACTCATTTCATGTTATTTAGAATCTATAAAAGTTATGATATATACACAAATAAAAAGTGTACGAACCTAGACCGTACAGGGCCAGTTTGCTGCTGCCTTTCTGCATGAGAATGGGACTGATTTGTATTTTTTCTACGGAGTCTGAGTGACCAAAATGATTCACAAGACCAGAGGCACTCAGCAGATCCAGTGCACAAAGACCTTCAGCCTGAGACAAAGATAAACACAGAAAAAAGTATAAAAATTACAAAATAACCCCACAGAAATTCATGCCTGTAACTTGAAATGTGGAAAACTAACCCCAGTCGGATCATCATGGTTACCATGAATACTGAACACAGGAATAGAAATGTTTAAGTTTTCATCCTGATAATTAACCCAGGGAAACCTGCAAGGTGTCATCATATAGTGAGTTTCATAAACATAGAAACATAGAAAACAAAGGTCAACGTTCATGTACATGGAGGAACTAACTGCGTAGTGTTGAAATTGACTTTCTGGTCACTGAGGATGTTAAACTGTATCGGCGTGTCTCCCATGCAGTAGCTTCGCAGCATGCTGATGCAGTTGTGGAGACACCGACGGGACGGCTTGTTGTCATGGAACAAATCTCCGCCGAGCAGAATGAAATCCACCTGCATGAATAAACACAGGGAGAAAAAACAATGTACGTGTGTTCAAACAAGCGACGGCACAAGCCTTAAAATTATGGCTGTCATCTGACTTTACACCGCCTGTGATTATTACCTTATTTGTCTTGGCACATTGAAGAATCTCCTCCAGTGTCTTATAAGAGTCATTACCACGTACTGCGTCCTTTTCCAGGTAACCCAAGTGAACATCAGTAGCAAGCAATATCTTGAACGTGTCCTCATCGTCCCTAAAAAGCCACGGGACAATCACAATTATTAAAAGTCTACATTTATCCACTAACAATCCCTTATCTGGTCCTGCATACACAAATTTAAATTTCTTTGCCGCTAGTTATGTGTGAATTTGGTTTGTACTCTATTTAATTTATCTTTTATGTGCTTTTACTGCTGTCTCTGTGCTGTTTTGTAGTTAAAGTTCTATCTATTTTAAACTTAGAAAACCGTTTGGATGTGTTTTATAACTCAAGAGTACACTGAAAAATAGATAAGCAGAGGAAGATGAATGAATAAATTAGTTATTTAAGCTGAATAAATAACTAATTTATAATTAGTAAAATAATTTAAGGTTTACAGGACGGTTGTGTGACCAGCCAAGATAGGTGGATTAGAGACACGAGAAATAGGCAGAAGACAGAAGGCAGAGCTGGAGGTGGACGAGTCAAAGATGCTGAGATTCTCTTTAGGAGAGACAAGGATGGACAGGATCAGGAATGAGGTGATTAGAGGGACAACACAGACAGGAAGGTTTGGAGACAAAGCTAGAGAAGACAGGTTCAGATTGTTTGGACATGTTCAGAGGAGGGACAGTGGATACATTGGTAGAAGAATGATCCTAGAGATGGAGCTACCAGGTTGGAGACAAAGAGGAGATTGATGGATACAGTGAGGGAGGACATGGAGGTAGTTGGAGTTAGAGTAGAAGATACAGAGAACAAGGAGACCAACTGTTAAAAATGGAAAAGGCAGAAAAGAGAAGAAAATTATTGTAAAATAATTGGAGTAGGTAGACTCACAAAGTGCTTTCCAAGGACATGATATTGTAGAGTTAGGGATATCTTTAATCAGCAACCCAACGGTGGACAATCCACCTCGTCTTCAATGTGAGTGGCTGAAAAGTTAAATACAGAGGTTGAAGTGTTTTTGTTTAAGATGTTCAAATGATTATCTTGTTGCTGTAGAATATATAGGAACAATACGGATATACAACTATGTAAACAACCATTCCTGAATATACGTAAGGTGACGAGAGTCAAACTGAGTAATAACCACATAAGAAAGTCGCAGTTAACAGTAAGTAGAATTTCACGAAACGGTAAAATAGCTTTCACTTTTACTACCAGTCAACGACTAGTACGTAAGCATACAGCACATGTTATTAAGTAGGATGAATTAACATGTAAGTTTATTTCCGCACGCATTTTTCAAACCTGTGATGAAGCAAAAACAACGTGGAATACTCAAAGATCTGCAACACCCACCTCCTCCGTAGACACGACCAACTTGCCCCAAAAAATCCCGGCAACTCTAGCACCGTCCTCTTCCTGCCCCCTTAGTGTAGGTTCGTGGTTCTTGTAGTTTTTAGACAAGCATATCGACGTTAACCTGAGGAGCTGCTGTGACCGAAAAGGACTACACTTCTGGGTACCAAGCAGTGTGCGTTTGTTTTGTATAAAAGGGCGCACCGTGTTAACCGATACGGCGTATCACGGTGAATATCCATCGGTCCAACTCCTCCCGGGTGAGACTGAAAAAGTTATGATTCCAACTCCTCCTTATGTATCCATAGTTGTTAGCCAACTTCGCGATGTTTTTGCTGAACAGCTCACGTCAGTAGCAGCACAAAATACTTTTTGCGAGTCGTTTGGTTGAAATAGATTTTTCCCGTGCGCAGCTTTGCTCCACTTTGCTTTCAATGTAGCGTTTATCATATCGCCTGTCCCGTGCTTCGTTACCATCTACTGACCCGAAATGGAAAATCTGTCAAAAACAGTCGCAGCTGATGCTGCAAAAGACCCGAAGGTGAGTATCTACTCGTGCTTGCTTTATATGACCAAATATACTTTGTTTTATTTTATTTCCATTTATTTTCGTGATGTTAGATACCGAATGGGAGTTGCTACAACTATTAGGTGATGCTGCTGCCAATGAAAGGTTTCATGAAATTTGACCGTACGAAGAATTCAGGTTATGACCCTGAACTGGGTTAGAACACGGACTTGTGGTTTTTAATGGTTCAACAAGAGTTTTATAAACAGATAAAATGTATAAATAAATAGTTTTTCCAGACTCGCCATACATACATGTGACGGGGTAAAACACTGATAAAACACAATAACTATCGCGAAAAAAACACGAATATTACAGTAAATATCTGCCTTTAATTCTTTTTCCAAAGAAACCCGTGTTTATATTAAAATGTCATATGATATTAATGCCGTTGTTGTTTGTAAGAATTGTATGACAATAGGGTTACATGTTACAGTACGAGTTGTAAACGAAAAATGAACTTAAATGGTGAACGTATAATATTCCATTTAAATTATATCATACTAGTAAAGCTGTTATCTACAGTTGCAATAAAAATCAATAATTTCGTTTAAATTTATTTCTGTCAATTGAAAAATGACACCAGAGTAATTTGTACATTCTCTTGCATCCACTTTATTCTTTATGTTTCTGCGTCTCCAATCACCCCCTCTATGGTTTGCCCTTTTTACACAATATTTAATATTAACACAATATCTTGTTTTCTGTGGGTTCTTTTCACAGACCTGTGGAGTCACCTCTGACAACCTGTCCATGACGTCTTATAAGGACTATCCAGAGCACAGCCCCTTCATCAACACAACACTAAATCACACTCCTCAAACACACACACAGCAGCTGTGGAGAGCACCATCACCCAGTAAGGCCTTCCCAGAGAGCAGCAGCGCAGGTGGGTTTCATTATTTTCTACATATGCTTTTTATTAAAGCGTGTGATGTTCATGTGTTGCTTCACTGGAAAGTTTCCACTCAGCTACTACGGTGTTTTAAGCTCCATGGTTACAGGTGCAACATGATGCCTGACTGCTTAAATGTCCACGCTCCACTATCAGCTGTCAGCCACACCCTGTGATCCTAAAGTGAATTGTTTATGTTTTTATTTCTAAGCATCTAAGCATTTGTATTTAATTTAAATTAACCTGCAGCGTGTGTGCTAAACCTGCACTTAGTTACGCAGTTCGTCTGTGTGTTTGTGCAGCAATCTTATCTGCCCTGAGGAATCTTCAGGAGAAGATTAGGAGGTTGGAATTGGAGAAAGGACATGGAGATGCGACAAGTTCACTAACACATCTGCAGAATGACAAACTCACACAGACACTTCTGAGTAATCAGGTTGAAAAAGTGAGGGAGAAGAGTGAATCACCCAACTGCAACCATGGTTAGTGTGTAATATATATACATACATATATATATATATATATTTTAATCTTTATTTCTTCAAATTATATCTAATCATTTATCTTGGACCATGAGGCACACAAGATCGTAAGGGACTTGAGCGGCACAAAATAGTCTGATAAGTCAAACTTTAGTCTGCCCAGCCAATATACTGTAGCTCTCAACCTTGTTCAGTTTACACACATGAAATATAAAATACACACTGACTTTCTCAGTTCACTTTTTTTCTACAAATCCGTAAAATTTTTCATCTACAGTGTCCGAGTTTTCTTAGTTTTGTCTCGCAATTATCTGAGTTTGTCTGGTTGCTGTCCCTAAGTTGTTCAGTATGCACACACCGCAACATTGCATTGAAGCATTGCATATTACTCTGCACACACACAGTACAGTCTTACTCTGCAAAGATGCTCACTACAGTAGCCATTATGCTACAACAAAACCAAATGCAGTGTGGCTTCAGAGCTTACCAAAGTCATACATAAAATATTTTGACAGATTTCAGAGTGCTGTTTAAGGTCAGTAAACACAACCAAAATACACACATAAGGACCGCATTTTGCACCGCATTTTATGTTGCACTGTTGAATAATAAGAAAATTATAGGTTTTAAGTGCACTTTATGATCTGAAAACATACAGTACAGTCATTACATTTTGGTTGTCATCATAATTTGTCGTTCTTCCCTCAGTGTTGATCACACACCTGGCAGCTGCCGAATCTCGCTGCATGAAGTTAGAGCGGCAGCTGGATCACATGAGGAAGATGTTGCGAAACTCCAAGGCTGACAGGAGCAACTTGGTTAAGCAGCAGGTTAATGGCTTATCCCTGAGACATTTGATGATAACTCATTAATTTATCGAGTCATAAATCTTCATCTACTTATCGTTGCTGTGGAGCAGGGGCAACATTCTCCAAGACTGCCACCCAAATCACACCGCACCATACTGTGAGCCTTTCAGTGGGTGAATGAAAACCTTGCAAAAACATGTGTTCCTTATAAACAGAAGTACACAAATATTTAGAAAAGTTATGCTTTAAAAAGGCATGTCAAATTATTTTCATATTTAATCAGATAATATTAATAATATTGATACATTAATAAAAAAAAGCTACTTGTAATCAAGAACACATAACCTTAAAAACTTTTTGTGATATAGATTTTGGAGAATGATAATGATAATAATTCAATAAGTTGGCAGTGGTGGCCTAGTGGTTAAGGTAGTGGGCTTGGGTCCGTATGGCTCCAGGTTTGAATCCACCAGCTGCCATATTGCCACTGGGGTGCTTTGAGAATAGCACCCCAGTGGCCTAACTTCTTGAGGGCCCACCACCCACAGGAAGTTGCCAGCTGCAACTCGGCAACGGACATGCAGATGCAGATGAAGATGAGTGAATGAATAATGTAATGGCATCTGCATTTTGTATTCAAATGTCCCTTTTTAGATTTCCATGGATGCAACCAGAGTAGCTGAACGACCACTGGACACAGTGTCCGAGCAAGTTCATCTGGAGAAGCTGGAGCGATTGGAGCAGGACTACATGAGGCTCACACGCACACAGAGGAATGCTGAGGTACACACATATAGTATGAAGAGAGTATAATCAGCAGTGTTGTGATGACTCCATTGTTATGTCATCACACTTTAGATGTACAGTAGATTTGTATGACAATTTGTATGACTGTAGCTCACTTCTAAGTATAATTTTATTTGATATTCTTTCCTCTTAGCTGAAGATTCATCAGCTGGAGATGAAACTCCATGAGGAGGAACACCAGAGAAAGCTCATCCAGGATAAAGCCATCCAGGTTTGAGACATCCTCTTGTCTTTTCAGTCTTAGAAAGTTTTTCTTTTAAGAGATGGAGAACTATTTCAGAAAAAAAACTGCTGAACGTCAATGTTACTCCAGCTTCTTGTTTCTACAGCTGCAGACAGGTTTGGAGGCCAACAGGATCCTTCTGCAGTCAGTGTCGCCCTGCCTGTCCACAACACAGCCCAAGGAAAAGAAGCTTAATTCTCAGGTTTGGATCAGAACAGAAATCTGAGTGACTAACATCTTTTGATATTTTTGTAATACTTGGAAAAAAATTTAAAAACACCTGTTGGTCTTATGGTTATCTTTTCTCTTAGAAACATTTTCCAAAGCCCTCCTCATACTCAGAACCACATTATCATCTAAGTCTGAGAGATGTGCCTTTTGTTGCTGGAACGGTAGGAAGGATTTTACTTTTACTGTTTGGCTTCTCTGCTTCTGTTGTCAACCCACTGCTTCCTTTCCACCTGGTATCCAGTCCATAGGCTCCAGCCACTCAGTCAGAGCGAACGTCCAGTCAGTTTTGTCACTTCTGAAGCAACACCAGCCTCATCTCTGCAACAGCCATGTGCTCTCTGACAACGTGAACGGTCACAGGACCGTACACCATAGGAAGTCCGACAGCTCCTCCTCTTCCTCGTCTGTTAACGGAGAAGAGTTGTCAGAGCTGTTGCATGTATTTCACGAGGAGCTGCGGCTCATGAGCGTGTAAGTGAGCGACTCTGATGCCTCTTTTATCAGGACAAAGAGTTTCTTCTTTTTTTATATTTTTATTATGTTCCAGGGAGCATGAAGAGTTGATACGGCAGTTGAAGAATAGTGTATCTGATCTGGAGAGAAGAGTACTTCAGCGGGAGCAGGAGAGCTTGTTGTTAAAAATGGAGAGGAAGGGAGATCAGATCAGTAAACTATACAAACACAAAACAGAGGTAAGACTTTTTGGAATAAAATGTATTTTGCCATAGAGTACACATTTATTTTTACCTCTTTCTCTTTTCTTGTCCATCTGCTAGATGAAGAAGTTGAGGAAAGATGCCAACTCCAGATGGAAAAGTAGAAGTGACACGTCCACAAGAGGGCGCTCTACTGTGCAAGTTAAACTAAGACCAGGCGAGAGAAGCAAGAGGAATCTGAGGCTGTTAAGGGACATGAAGGCTCTGCAGAGCTCTTTGAGGACCTGATAGCTTCTTAACATGAAACAAACTCATCTAAACCACTCAAATTAGTGTTCGAACACACTCAAAGAATTTCATCCAATAATATCTAAATTTGATATACAGTATAAAGGACAACCGCATGCATTCACGTATGCACATAATTTTGGACACGTGTAAGACAAAGAGTTATTTGTTGAATTGAATATTGTCAAAGCCTAAAATAGTATAAATAACTTTATTGGACTTATTCATGCCTGCATGACCAGTGTTATGAATAAACCACGGTCAGTGTTTGACATTTTTCAAGGGGGTTTTTGCAAGCGGTCCAGATATAGATCTGGAATCTAGAGGTTACTATTGTGAGATATAGTCACGTGTTGTTCTGTGTTAAAGTGAGTGTAATTGATCAATTTTTCTACTCTTTTTTTTTCCCCCAGTTCCTCTTTCCACAGAACTTTTTATTCACCCACTGTTGTGGTCCTGTACTCACCACACATTCTTAATTCTTACTCCTCCAGAATATGATCATTCTGTATAATCGCCATGTGTTTTACTAAATATTATAAGGATTTATATGGATGTATCATTCAAACAAAGACATGTATCTCCCAAATTGCATACTGGTACTTGTATTTATTTGTTTTTGGATTTGACATTGACAACACACCTTTTTGGTTGAAACTGGATTCCTTGAGAAATAAAAGCATAAATGTACAGCCATCGCAATTAATGTTATGTTGTCTGCAATATTTAAGCAATCGATTGGTTTTGATATGAAATAACAAAGCATTTCTACTTGAGTGGTACTAGGAGTTGTGGAATTAACAGGCAGGGTAAATAAATTCTTTATCTTCTTTAGACTTGTCTCTTTTTATTAGGGGTCGCCACAGCGAATCAACATTTTTCATCTCCCCCTGTTCTTTGTATCTGTATCTACTCTGACTCCAACTACCTCCATGTCATCCATCAATCTCCTCTTTGTCTCCTACCTGGTAGCTCCATCTCTAGGATCATTCTTCTACCAACGTATTCACTGTCCCTCCTCTGAACATGTTCAAACCATCTCAATTTGTCTTCTCTAGCTTTTTCTCCAAACCTTCCTGTCTGTGTTGTCCCTCTAATCACCTCATTACTGATGCTGTCCATTTTTCTGTCACTCTTAAAGGGGATATATGTAATTTTTTTATAATTTTGACTTGATGCGGCATATATGTATATATTTATGTATATGCATGCATATGTCTTTGTACTCTATGTATATTTGCCTTTCTGATGCATTTTTGTCTTTTTATTATCTATTTTATTTTATCTATTGTCTATTATATATATGCATATACTTAAAAACAGAATAAAGTAAAACTGAGCGTACTACATCACAGAGGCCAACCATGAAAATACGTCAAATTCATAAATGTCAATAGACATTTGAGAAATGGAAAACATGTGTTAATTTAGTAAAAACTAAACATGCTTTATTTTGGTGGTGTGCGTCATGGCGCCTGCGCTGCGTACGTCCTCTTTTTGACGAACAGAACGAGGAAAGCGTTGCTGTGAGTGCAGGATGGAACAGATAAGCCACACTGTCGTTCTCCACACTCTCTGCTGTCAGTCTCTTAAAAAAACCCCTCCGCCTCAGTTGCTTAACACGAACCACAGCAGGAACTCAAATTTTCTCGGGTAAGTTCAGTCCGTTTTCCGTGTTCTTAAGTAGAATTGTTTGTCTACGTTTGAATCGAAATCTGTAACGGTTGGGCTATCGCTCAGTTGTACCGTTTAAATTCGTTTTTGAGGAATAAACTCAATAAAAGTTCATAGTTGTGTTGAGCCACGAATGAAGCTCATTGGTGTCACTACTAGAAACTCTAGTAAAACCATTCAGTATCACAAAATATCACGACTTCACGGCAAAAACAAACAAAAAACGGTTATTATGTCTGGTAAAACAAGGAGGGGAGCTGGGAGTAAACCGTTAGGACTAAAGATAAACAGTAATATCAAGTACAGTTGTAGGAAAAGCTCTTATTGTAGTATTAGCGTATTAGATGTAAAATTGTTTCTTTATTATTGTTATACTGTTCAGGGAAGTCTGTAACAAACAAGGTTTTCGTATTAAATACCTTTAAAGTATTGGAAATACTACTAGACCAGATACTATTTTTAAAGCGGAACTACAAAAAAATACTTTTAACACGTCACAAGTGGAATAAAAATGAGAAACTGTTTAAATCTTGTGTAAGTAACAGGTAACCAAAAGTATCAGTTATCTATTATAAAACACAAAAACGACTAGAATCATACCAGAATAAAATGTGCATTACGATAGGAACTTAACCTACTTGCTAAAGTTCCCAAGCTGTTTAGTGCATTACATTTTGTGTTTAGTGCATTACATTTAAAAGATAGAGAAATAAAAACAAGAATGTCGTCCAAGAAGACCAGTCAATGCTAAAGTCCACCACCGAAATGTGACATTTTATTTTTTCTATTTGCAACTACCGTTGAGTCATACACATGGTGTTGAAACACACTGTGTTATTATCATGTATATGTTAGCATTTGAATTCACTGTCTTCAAGGAGATGATATGTCCGATGATCACTTTGTGTTAGTCATGTGCATCTGCTGATAATTTAGGACAGGGTTACATAAGAATGCTTTACTTTACTTTTCCGTTTTTTTTCCTGCAGTGACCTATTCTTTCCAGTCTTGTCCTTCCTGTCTCATTTCCTTTTTTTTTTTTACCATTTCATCCTGACAGTACATTCACCAAATTGACTATGGAAACAATTGCCTTTTTTTTTACACAGAGGTACAGAGTTTTCCAAAAAATATCTTTAAGAATGGTGAATTTGTGGCCTGAACAGCAGAAACTCAGCATTTTTTTTTCTCCTTGAGTTTGACACTTTAGATGCTGACTGCATTTGGTCCCCGGACCTTGAGTTAAATCAGGGGTCTCAAACTCAAATAAGTTGAGGGCCACCACCCATATTATCATTTCACCGAAGGGCTGAGTCAGCTTTCAGTGTTCAATATAAAGAATAATAATAATAAAAAAACAGTTTTCCATAGATTCAGTGCACAGTAATACAACACTGAACCAGAAGGAGACTATGGGTCAGGGTTTTGAAAACTAGGATTTACAATAGAATGTGGCAAACAAATCTTTAAAACATTATTATAAGTTCATTGTTCACATCAAGGTGGGGGCGACAAAAAATATGGCTCCACGGACGAGTTAAATCAGGGGTCTCAAACTCAAATAAGTTGAGGGCCACCACCCATATTATCATTTCACCGAAGGGCTGAGTCAGCTTTCAGTGTTCAATATAAAGAATAATAAAAAAAAAAAAAAACAGTTTTCCATAGATTCAGTGCACAGTAATACAACACTGAACCAGAAGGAGACTATGGGTCAGGGTTTTGAAAACTAGGATTTACAATAGAATGTGGCAAACAAATCTTTAAAACATTATTATAAGTTCATTGTTCACATCAAGGTGGGGGCGACAAAAAATATGGCTCCACGGACTGCAAATGGCTCACGAACCGTGAGGTTGTGACTGCTGAGTTATACTATGCAATAAGGGTTTGCAAGATTATATACACTAGTTCCCTTTTTGTCCCTGCTGGTGGTGCTGGAACTGGACAATTCATTTCAAATTTCAAATTGTCCAAATTGTGATTTGGATTAAATACCATGAACCATACTAGGGGTGGCCAACCAGGCAACAAACTAGGAGCCCCAAGTTTTTCTGTGTTACCACACAGAGTCAAATGATATACATAGGCACATGTGAACTTCCTCCTCCCTTTAAAAAACCCTCTCCCACTCAGTTAAAACTTCCCATGTGCATGTTTTTCATCTTTGCAATTGGGTTTTCCCTAAATAATTCACCTTAACGCCCATTGGCATGAGGTTGCCATTGTGTAAAAAATAGAAACATAAAGTTCCATGTGAACTGGCACATGAAACCAGGCAATAAGTTGTATGTGGTTGCTGAGACACCGGTTGACACTTCAATTTGTTTTGGTGTTCTTGGCAGTTATAGCAGAAGAACAAACATGCAGCAGAGTCTCATTAGAAATGTTCTCTGGGGTCATTGGACAGGAACTAGTCTACAAACAAAGGTGTTACTAATAACACGAACAAAGGCTTCTGTGTGTTAGGATCCTGATGTGATTACGGATTGGAAATACCTGTGTGTGGGAGAGAAAGTCTGTGTTTGCTGCACTGCACTGTCATTTAGTGGTTGCTATTGGCACATACCTGATTTAATGGGAACTATCGCTGACTGTCTATCTTTTGGCCTATCTGTCTTTCTGTCCATTTGTCTCTCCGTCTGTCTTTTCTATCTATCGGTGTGTCTGTCTGGCAATCTGTCTGTCTACTTGTCCATCTATCTGTCTCTTCTCGCTCTGTCTGTCCATCTGCCTGTTTGTCTACTTGTCTGTCTTTTGACTGACGCCCATATTTCATGTTTCATGTGAACGTAGTTGACAAATTACTGTGTCCTGACACATGAGGGCAGTGTTACTCTGAACTTTTTTTCATGTTTGTGAGCTTCGTCTATACGTAAATATTATATAAGTAATCTTTCGTGACGGCCATATTATTATAGGTACTAATCACAGTAGTGTTTACTGAGATCGAGGTGTGTTTTCTTTGTCAATCTGATGGATGTGACTTTAGGAGTCTTCGTGGCTGCTGCGAAGTAGCAGGTAATTGAGAATCTTTTAAGACGTTTGCTGAATGATTCATCTGTTGTTTGTTCTTACAGATGTGGAAAATGACAGCGTTGACCACGTGATGGCTCAGTGGTATCACATGGATTACATGACTAATGCCAGACTGTATATGATTAGAGTAGAGGTGTAATTAATTCTTTTGAAAAAAAAAAACGACTCCTGAAGGTGTGTCCTGGTTTTATTGTTACTACTACGGCATGCGGGATGGGTCAAACTCGCTCGGCTCTATCGCACAGCGCCGCCCCGGCTGGCAGAACGAAGAGGAACGCGGACGAGTCAGCTTATCTGCCGCTTTGTGTCCACCGACGCGGGAGCACAGAGAGACGACTGCGTGGCCGTTCGAGCACTAAGCCCATGAAAAATAAGGTGCTGTTGTGTCTGGGAAGGAGAAAGCGAGACTCCGGGCAAACAGAGGCCGATATCGGTGGCGGATACACGGCCCCAGCAGCCGTGCGCTGCGAGCACAGAGTGGGAAAGTTGCCGAGGGACGCTGTGGTGTCTGCGGCGGAGTACCAGCGGTCAGCCCCGGTTTGTTTGGGAACACCAAACGGCCTGGGTGGACATATAGGCTCGAATCGAGGCGTCGTCATCGTTGAACCAACCACTGGCTCCTCTGATGAGTTTGGTTCTGATCAGCGGCCTGGTGAAGTCAGCGGTGCGGGCAGCGAGGATCCCAATCCCGTGCGGGGGGACAATGCCTCGGATTCCCCAGCAAGGGCCATGGAAGATCAACCACTGGGAGGGAACAACGAGGATTGTATAAAGCCACAGGTTCGATTGTTAACGCGGTCTTGTCCTAATACAGCTCCGTCGATTACCGCTGACCCGGACTTTCAGCGGACTTTGACTCCCTCACTTCTGGATCAACCTTTGGACACAGAGCTGTCGATAACGGACGGACAAACGGAGACAGAAATGACAAAAACGGACCTCAGCACCGCCTCGTGCCCCCCTTCAGTGGTTGGTGATCAAAACAACTGCTGTGGGGAAGAAAGCAATCGCACCAAGGACTCTGTCAATAGCCACAAGGGAACACCGAGTTTCCCGGGACCCATACCGAAACTTATCATTACCAGAGATCCCAGCCCGAGCCGCTCACTGGCGAACTCGCCGCTGCTGACCGTCCCCACGGACATCAGCTCGTGTCTGGAACCCCACGCTGATGTCGAGTCCCCTTGCTCGGACAGCGGCTGCGGGGGCTCTCCAGCCCTGATACGATCACTGAGGAAAATGTCAAACTCGTCCTCCATTGGTCTGTCCTCGGCGTCTTCATTTGAGGAGTCTGAGGACGACTTCACAGGCAGTGACATCGAATCCAGTTTGTCTCCTGCCCGGTCTATGTGCAGTCCGGAAGATGGTCCAGTGGTGAGTGTCCTCAAACTTTACTCACGTCTATTTTCCCACTCACTTGATTTGTACTATTACAGTTATAAACAAACCATAATCTACTTGGGAAAAAATGAAATGCAAATAATGGCGAGAGAGCTTATTCAATAATGCAAACAAGATATGTGATTTCAGACCACTGGTCACAGCAGGCAATAAAGGGCATGCTTCTGAAAAGACCTAGAAGTTAGAGGTTCAACCTGCACAGAACATCTTCAGTGTCTAGTACTGTGTTTTATCTCCTGTGGCTGAAATACAGTAATATGATCAATTTTTTTTCTGGAGCTCTTTGAGCTCACATGCAACCTTAACCTAAAAGTATGACTTGGCTTGCTTTTAACTAAAATGAGTGAGTATGGTTCATAAATAAAGGCCACTATGTTAAAGTATATATATTTTTATTAGTTAAACCAGGAAAAAAAGCATACAATAGTTCTCCCTAAAATTTCCTGCATGATTATTGTTACATGTACATGTCAAGAACAGTGTGGACATAAAGGTATTTAACCACAACTCCTTCACCTTGGAGGCTGTTGGATGTTACACTGTGTACCTTTAAAAGCTCTTAAGAAATGCCATGAACATCAGCCCTACATTGAGTCACATAAACAGTTAGTTTAGAGGGTGACTTTGTCACTCAAATAGCATTATTACATAAGAGTCCACGTTTTGTTTAAGTCATAGTCCTCATTACCTCATTCATTACTGATGAGTAGTTGAATCAAAGCAGTGTTGCAAGTTAGCATCCCGTCAGGCAGGATGTTAAGTTTACAGGACTAACATCTAGTCATGTGTCTCAAATGGTTAAATGTATGTTATTGTATGTAATGTGTTCTATTTAGGTGGAAACTCCCTGCACGCCTGAGACTTTTATTTTTGGGGTAATCTTATAATTCAGAAAACGTTGGTGTTTGTTTACTCGTCTCTGGGAAATCTGAATAATGGACTTTGGTCTCATTTAACCTTTGGTTCAAATTAGTAATGGTTAATGTCACACCCCCTGGTAAATGGAGCAAATGACTCCAATAAAAAAAAAGTAAAAATAAAAGAAAAATTGAAAAGCCAGTGGAAAAATACGTTTCTCTGAATGAAAGTCCACTCCCACTGCACCTCACGTGGCTCACTATCACAAGACTTCTATGATCTCAGCCCTGACACAACTCTGACTCTGAGTGATGACAAATCTGTGATCCTGATGATTTGTCGCTTCATTACCGCTGTCACTGCCACTGCTTGTTACACTGCACAGCTCATTTGCATCATAAATATAATCAGAGAGCATTCAGAAGAAAGATTTGGAAGCCATTCTATTTCTCTATGCATGAAGCAAAGTTTCCGTGGAGAGAGCACTTAGTGAGTCAGAAGGCTTTCAAACACTTACTGTAAACGCTGGAATGAGACCCGTCTTAAAACAGGATATGCTTGGCACTGGAGACACTCCCCACCTCTTTCTTTCAGCTAAGTGTGAATCCTGAAAGTCCAGGTTCCTGTCTGGGTTCACCTCACACAAGTGTGTTGGCCCAATAAATGCTCGTAGCATTTGTATCTTATATTTAAAATGCTCAAAGAGACATGAGGGATTTAGCCTGATGTGCCATTAATATCACAACCCAACTACATTCCCTTTTTTCGGCCCTGGGAGGATTGCAGGTCACATGTTGGTGCATGAGGACATGACATTAACATACAGTGTCTGCTTTTGGAATGAATCTTTTGTCTTTTAAATACAGGACAGGTCTATACAGAGACATTGAAACAGCAGTTACACCAAAGACCACAAAAAGTCAAAATAAGTAAACATTAAGAACATGACTAGCTTTTATAGTAAGTAAACCTAAAATAAGTATGGAAAGTTCTTAAAATGTATACTTTTCTATAGCTTATATTCAGTCCTTGGCTGGTGATATTTATATATATATATTTTTTTTTTTTCAGTCAAAAGTACTTGAGCCATTTCAGCCATTCAATACACTTCAGACTTTCCAGTCATTGATAAAAGGTACAAATAAGTCATATTTTCTTTTTAATTTCCCTGAACTAAGCAAATCATTTAAGATTTACTCAGATTTACCCACACATTCCCACACCAGTGTGGAGATTTTATGTCTTTGTTTACCTGTTCCAGTCCATGTCCATTAGTGATGACAGACTGGAATAACAAATGAATTCCCCTTGTTGTGAAAGGGAAAAAGAGCAGGGAAACATTGTACTATTTTGACAATGTCAGATTTTAAACTGTAGAAAGATGATGGCTGTACCATGGAAAGATCACTACCCTGATTTTATTGTTGTCAAACAATTAGAGCCTGCGACAACAACTGATTAATGTCTAGCAGTAAAGTTGAATGACACACAATAATAGGACTTTTCCCCTCAAATATTCCAGAAACACATTTGGACAAACAGATCCCAATAATTACTTTTTCCTTGTTCATTTTTATTGGGAGTTCTTGTTGGCGCTAAGAAGACGGAAATAGTACATGCTGTTATAAACAAATAATGTGATTAACAGTGTTCAGTTAATCACTGTGAAATATTTATCCTTTTGCTGAGTTTTACTTTGAGGGTCGCAATGAATAATCTTTATACAGGCACGAGAATTTTCTCTGCCACCACTGTTGACATTGTAATGTAATGCAATTCTCTGGCAATTACATTACATCGACAACCAGGAAATGAGCAACAAGTGTTGTACTTGGAACTGTTTCAACAAACAGGATGACGGCAGCCTGTCGTGTCTGATAAAAGCTTTTGCGAAAACATCACATTTTGTCCTCAAACAGTTGTGTAAAAGGCTCTTTGTCAATTTACAGTAATTAGTTGAAAGAGGGTGTGAGTGTGCATTGCAGTTGTGTGTGTGTGTGTGTGTGTGTGTGTATGCGTGTGTGTGGCTTGCGAATCAGCAGCCATGCTGTCAACTCCCAGTCAAACCAGTTACAATTTGTATGCCCGGTGACGTGAACAGATACCTGCTCACACATGCATGCTTAGACACACAAACACAAACTCACTGCAATGCCATTTTGCATTCACAGTTGAGTGTGTGTGTGTCATGGAAAATTGGGCTGAACTGGTTGCTAGGTGATGTCTTTGCCATATAAGGTACTTTTTTTTTCTCTCCTCTTCTTTCCTTCTCACTGACTACCTTCAGTCTGTTTTAACACAATTATTGTTAATATCATTATATATTATTGCCAATTATTTATTTATTATTTTTCAAAATCTTATTTGATTCATTAAAATAACCAGATAAACTTAGTGCACGCTTTTCCACACATTAAGCCTCTCTCAAAGATGAAAAAGAGACTTATGATGGTTTCGCTTTCTTTCTATTTTTTTTTTTTTTTACATATTCAATCACGTGAGACACAATCGCAGACTTGTTTTCAGTGTCGCCAATTATTCAGCATCCTACGCACCACTCCTACAATAGGGCATGTATGGAAAATTCATGACACATGTTTAGGATGCAGGAGGAAAACAACCCTTTGAAAGACTGCCTTCTAAATATACCGACAAACAAATGCTGCCCTCTATTAGTGAACAACAGCGTGCAGAAGAGAACCCTTCTGGAAAAACCAACGCCACAAAAATTGACATTTGAAAGAGCGTTTTTGGCTGTTGTTAATAGTTAATGGGTCTCAAACTCAAATAAGTTGAGGGCCACCACACTGGAGGACCGCGTCAGCTTTTAGTGTTTAATACAAAAAAAATAATAAAAAAATCAGTTCCCCATAGATTCTGTGTAATTCAACACTGAACCAGTAGGAGACTGTGGATCAGAGCACGAGAACTATAGGATTTACCATAAAATGTGGAGAACAAATCCATAAAATATTAATACGAATTCAACTCTCACATCAAGGTGGGGGCCACAAAATATTGTTCTACTGGCTGTGAGTTTGAGACCCCTGGTTAAGATAAAGCTAATTTTATTAGTTTGCGCTTTAGGTTCTAATTTGGTGCTCGTTGCAGGATGTGAAGATTGTCCATCAACTCCCTCAAAGACCTTAACCTTAACATGGCATAAAAAACAGAAGAGCTGTATCTAGGTGTCTTGGCATCATAAGTATTTGCTACACACACACAGAGAAGAGACATTCACCTCGTGAGCTCTCTTGTCAGGGGGCTGGAAAGGGATGTGGTTTTCTACTGAGCACTTGAGCGAAGAGCCAGCTCTGTAACAACAGAAAACATATTCAGTGTAAACAACTTTTATCACTCGTGAAGCCGATTAAAGTCGTCTGACTGGTTCTGTCTTGTCAGAAACAAGGATGCATGCACGCACATGCACTCTCCTCTAGGTTACAAAGTGCTGAGGAATTTGTCACGCAGGCAGAATGAGCTCTGGAATGGTGTATGTAGAGGCCTGTCGTCCCTAATGCTGCGGGCTGACAGTGACACAGGCACAGAAGCACATCCTCTCTGTGCAAGGGGCTCGGGATCTCTGGTCCAAAAAGGGTTTTGGGGACCGGAGCGACTGAAGGAAGAGGTCACATCTGCATCTGTGCAGGTGAGTCCTGAAACAAATAGGTGAAATTTTCTATATTAAGGACAACAGCTGTTTGGACTCACAGAGAGAGAGAAGATAATTGTGGACCAAAAAGGATGATAAGAGATTTAGAGCTTTAAGAGACCTTGCTTCAAAATGTTTGTAGATATGAGAATTCTTGAGTCAATTGAGTCTAAGACACGGGTCTCAAAGTTGCGCATGGAACGATATTTGCAGCCCCAACATTGATGGGAAAGTTGAAGTTTTCTAGATTTGTTCTCCACATTTTATGGTAAATACTGCAATTCTCAAAACCCTCATCCTCAACCTCCTTGTGGTTCAGTGTTGTATTACACAGAATCTATGGAAAACTGATTATTTTAAATTATTTTTGTATTAAACACTGAAGCTGACGCGGCACTTCGGTGAAATGATAGTGTGGGTGATGGCCCTCAACTTATTTGAGTTTGAGACCGCTGCCATAACTGGTGTTGGATAGTTGATGGAATAAATGGGTGAAATTTTCCATATTTTCTCTCACTTAGAGAGAGAGAAAATAATTAGACATAAATAGGAGGATGAAATGGGTTTATGTTTTTAGAAAGAGGGATAATGTGGAGTGAGAGGAGAAGTCATGTGATAGTGGGATTAATCTACAAGGCTGAAACACCCTTGGTTGATAAGGGCGTATTGGTCTGATGTGAAACTCAGGAAAACTTAGTAGTTATTCTTAGGTTAGTAGATGGTTATGACAAGAATCGTGCCTTAAGAGACCTCGCTTCAAAATGTTTGTAGATCTGACTGGTTGCTTGAGTTCAATGAGTCTAAGTTAATGTGTGTTTGGAAAAATTTTGAAAGACGCCCAATTAGTCTTGTCATGTGAGCAGAGAGACCTTAGCGGAGGAGTTTGTTGTGTGTCCAGATGTTGGCTTCATTCCAGGAGGTCTGAATGTCACCGCCTAACATGAGTGAGTTGAGGACAACATACCAGAGTGGAAAATTAACTTTTTCAACAGGTTGACTTTGTCTGTGTAATGTCATCGTAATTTTGAATCCATCTTTCCCATAACATGATTGTCATGTCATTGAATCCTTGTTTTGTGCCATTACTCACAACACACTTGTTTTTTGGACAAAATTTAATTTTCCTATTTTTAAATATTGTTTACTTTAGCAGCTTTTCAATAGTCATGTCTACTGTTGACTCTTCAGTAGTTTTTGGATCTGATAACCTATTCTTGGGCAACCTGTCGAATCATCATGCTGTTTTAATAACTCCAGTGTAATGAACCTTATATAACGCCTCATGAATATCCCTTAGAGTTGCACTTTGGAAGCCAAGCACTGGACACAGTTTTACAGTAGTGACTGAGTGAGTGACTGGTCTGAAGGTGGCCTTCCTGCACGGTGGGTTTAACACAAGTTGAGAAGGTTAAGTGTCAACCTGTCATAAAAGAGATGGAGAGGATGAATTCCTAGATAAGCATTTGTCAAGTAGCAGGTACATGTCCGGCCCCTGCAACCCCACCTAGAGGCACTGCAATGTAGAAAAAAAGGATGTGTGGCCTGTGCTCAGGGTACAATGCCTGGCATGCCTGAGATTAAATCACCACACTTGTTAACACTATGGTAAAAATTACTTCCTAATATTTCACCACATTCATCAACTAGACAAGTTTCTGACTTTAGACCAGTGGTTCTCAACTGGTCTCACTCTGGGACCTAAGGTACTTTCCGGACTATAAGCCGCAACTTTTGTCACACAATTTCAACCCTGGGGCTTATGCAGAGATGCGGCTAATGTATGCATTTTTCTAACTGCTCCAGCAGAAAAGGTGAGAGTGAGAATAAACACCAAAGAAGAAGAAGAACACGCTTTGTACATGAATAAAATTAGCATAAACTGACCCTCATCATGGAAAATGCAAAAAGAATGCAGCACATGCGGCTTATAGTCAGGTGCGGCTTGATGTTTGTACAAAATGTTTTGTCCTTTAAAAAATGTATTGGTTGCGGCTTATAATCTGGAAATTATCGTTTGTTTTCCTGTGGTTCCATTAAGTCTCAAACCACTGTCATAGAATAAAAAAAAAACTTTAGAAATCACTTCTTTTAACATACTCATTTTATTCAGCAACCCATTCAGAACGGTCCCAGAACCCACCAGTTGAGAACCACTGCTTTAGACCACCAATCCCTTCTTCGTGCCTTTATGTAAACATACAAAGTTAGGCGGTGTACTATAAGTCTCCACATTGTCTCACTTGTCTCCACTACTGGACCTGTAATAGAGCCCTTTTCTGTTTTCTTCTTCTTCTGACATTAGTCACTTTGTTGTTACATCCTGTTCTAAAGAACAGCCTTTCCCATTTACGCTGTGCGTCACCTGCTATGATGGAATTGCTTTTGGGATCTTGTCATACCTTGACAGAGCGTGTACATTTGGCAATACGATTGTTTTATGATTACAAACTTCAGTTTAGCAGCTGTGGAAAGAATGCATGAGAACAGACCAGAGATGGGCCAACAAACTGTATTTCTAGCTCCTTTTACTAAACTTTATCCTCCATAATTACAGCATAATTATAATCTGTGTTGTTGGTTCATCCCCTCGGTCACGTCATGCACATTCTTGTCTCCACTGGCCGTCCATTTGTTTTGGCTCCCCACACCCACAGTTCTTATCAGTCAGTGACAAGTTCTCTACTGATTGCTTGCGTCAGAGCTGCAGTTGAACACTGTCCTTGCCCCGGTGTTTCCCAACAGTGATAACAGTGACACATGGGCACACAGTCTTTTACTACTCATTGACAAAAACTGTGTTTCCTGACGTCGCCATCCAAAACCTGTATATCTGACTGTGATTCCAACCTAATATAATCACTTTATATTTATCAGTAATATAATAAGTGTTATTCTCAGTCTATCTCTCTCTCCCACACACACACACACACACACACACACACACACACACATGCAGAGAATCAGATTGTAGGCGTTTGTTTTACAACAGTGTTTGATGACTCTGGTAAATGTTTTATGAAAGGTCTTTGTCACCTTGGTTGAGAACATTGCCGTACAACCTTGGGTAAAGGGAAGGTTTTGTTCAATGTCAGCTGCAGTGTGTGTGTACTTCAGGGAGTGTACCGCATTAATGAACCATTACTGTATTGTCTTGCTTGTAAACACAGCTCTTTGTTGGAGCTGAAGGCTCTCTGGTTAATATGTCAGTCCTAGTTTTAGAATTGACATTAGAGTTGACATCAACACACACACATTCAAGTTGAACTGTTGCATCGAGACTGAAGTGTTTTTTATTTTGTTTTCCTGTCTTCCAGAATAGGTCCTGGCAGAAGCTAAAGACCATGGTTCACTGGTCTCCCTTTGTTGTGTCCTTCAAGAAACGTTACCCATGGGTGCAACTGGCTGGCCATGCAGGTATTCACAGTCTCTGAAGTATCACTACGCATACCAAAGGTTTTAACGTTTTATTAACTTGGGTTTGTCAAAATAACATGAAGATTTGCTGTCATCCAGGTCATAGTGAAGGTTAAAGAGAATTATTTGTCAGATGGTTGTGAAGTTTCTCTTAATGGAAAGGTTTCTTCTTTTCTTTGTAACTATTTTTTTCATGTACTTTGTCTATGTGAAGGTAACTTCCAGGCAGGAGAAAATGGACGTTTGTTGAAGCGTTACTGTGAGTGTGAGCAGCAGTGTCTAAAGAAGCTGATGGAGGACACTCTTCGTCCCTACGTGCCCGGTTACTACGGTGTTGTCCAGAGGGATGAGCAGGACTACAACGTCATGGACGACCTCCTAGCCGACTTTGAGTCGCCCTCCATCATGGACTGTAAGATGGGCAGCAGGTACGAGTCTGACACTTTATCAAGCCAACACAAACTGCATGCTTTCTGCTTAGGGAAGTCGCATGGAAAATTAAAATGAATGAATGAATAAGAAATGTGCACATTTAAAGGACATATTTGGAGGAGGAGCTGGTCAAAGCTAGAGAGCGGCCACGTCTGCGGAAGGACATGTTCGAGAAGATGGTAGCCGTGGACCCCAGCGCCCCCACAGAGCAAGAGAAGGCCCAGCAGGGTGTCCTCAAGCCCAGATACATGCAGTGGAGAGAGACGCTCAGCTCCACGGCCACTCTCGGCTTCCGCATCGAAGGCATTAAGGTCAGCGCCCATTTGGCACATCGAGTCCAGTCAAGGCACAGCGATGTTTCAGCACAGTTTGTTGATGGGTTTTTTATATGGCTGTATATTATTTACAATTTAAAGAGACATCAACGTTTTGTATATTAAAATCCTTCTATCCTTCCAAGACACAAGGCTATAGTTCATTGAACTGAGAAATCATTGAAAATCAACCTGGGGCGGGGACCAGTACTGGCCCGTGGGTGAATTGGTGGCGGACTTCTTCCGCCACCAGTACTTCCACTTGATCCATACCCATATCAACAAAAGAACTGAACAATATAATGGCTAGGATTTCATCATCAATAATGCAACTATATTTGATTAGGAAATAATTTCTCAGTGAAGACAACAATAAACTCAAAATTACGCCATTGATAGTCATTGATACAAGAATCAAATTTTTTCTACCGGTCTTGTAGGAGAAAGAAATAGGCTGTGCGCACTTGAGAAAGTTTCTTGTTGTTCCCATGCACAATTAATTTGGGTAAGACGATTTTATAGGTAGGAAAATATTTCAGAACACCAGAAATTAAATTTTATTAAGGTGTATTTATCTGCCACAACTTAACGACCGGTGCGTGCAACTAGTATGAGACATTTATCGGTCGGTGGCGCAAAAAAGGTCGGGAACACTGGTGTAAGGTGTGTGACATAATGTCTTTAGGAATGTCACCTATTAGCCTATGGAAAAGTCTTTTGTCTTTGCTATATTAGTCAATGATATAGCATCACTGACAACTAGATGTTGACTAGTGACTCTTGAAAAACAACCAAACCTGGGCACAGACAAACACATGTATGAATGTATTGCACTGTAATGTCAGAGTAGAGTCAGATTATGTAGCCATGCTGCAGTAGACCTGAAGGTTACTGGGACTGTAGGTATGTCCTGTTTCCAGTTGAGCAGGTATCGGCCTGTGGCTCACAGTAGCTCTTGAATCCTTGACGGCCCCAATCCTTTAAGGCAGGTGGAAAGGCAGTGTCATGAAGAGTATAAACAAACTGGAGTATTTATAATATGAAGGAAACAAACAGCAACCTGATTTTCTTTTCTGCCCTTCTCCTTCTGCAGAGAGCTGACGGAACATGCAACACCAACTTCAAGAAAACCAAGCAGAGGGAGCAGGTGATGGAGGCTCTGAAGGACTTTGTCGATGGAAACACCCAAATCCTGGTTAGTTAAAAAAAAAATCACTGCTACCTGGCTGTCTGTCTGAAATGTACTTTCATGTGTGCCAAAGGGTTTGCCCCACTCTCAAACTCATAGATTTTTCCATAGATTCTGTGTAATACAAAACTGAACCAGAAGGCGCTGTGGATCAGGGTTTTGAGAACTATAGGATTTACCATAAAATGTGGAGAAAAAATCTAAAAAATATCATTTTAAATTCAACTTTCACATTAAGGTGGGGTCTCAAACTCGCTGCGAGTTTTAGACCCCACCTTAATAGTTTTATTTGCTAAAAACCTATACATTAATGTTATTTCTAATATTCATTTTAATGCAAGCAATGTGCCTCAGAAGATTTGATGGGACCTAAAAGGTGCCACAGATAAAAAAACGTTCCACCCAGTTTTATGATCAGACACACACACCCGGGTGTACTAAAGCCTGGGGATTGGCTGCCGCGCGTTTGGCTAAACAATCTGGCCCCTAAACTGGTCCTTCTTATAATATTTTATATTTCAATTATCCTCTTAGCTCTTTCATACAATGCCAGTATTTCCCCAGTAGATGGCTTGGAAAAGGCTAAAAGCATCTTAGCATTTTATCCTTCATTCTTGACTTTTGTGGCACGTCATTTAATCTTAGTTCACACACGGGCTCAAACTACAGAATCTGCTCCTGACCTGGGCCCCAGTCAAACAGTCAAACTTAAGTTACCATTGGGGCCTGGGTGAATGTATCTGTTTTTAGTTTTAGGACTGTGCATGAGAGGGACATGGGTGTGTTCTAAGAAAGGGAAAGGCTTTGTGTGGTGTAGCCTATAGCACAACAAAACATTTTGTTAGATGTTTTCTTACGAAATTACTTCTAATGCTCATTGTCCCCTTGTTTGTCCTTGTTTTGCAGAAACTCTATCTGCAGCGATTGGAAGACCTTCGCTCTGTCCTTGAGCGGTCGCACTTTTTCAAGACCCATGAGGTGAGCCTCATACACACTCTCACACTCTTTAAATCACTCACTTCCTAGATTTGTGACAGTATCTCCTCTTCAGCTTCATTTATTCTCATCAAGCTTCACCTGTTTGTGTGTCTCAGGTTGTGGGCAGCTCTCTGCTCTTTGTCCATGATGCCTCTGGGAAGGCCAAAGTGTGGATGATCGACTTTGGGAAGACGGTCCCCCTGACAGAACCTCAGACCCTGGACCACAGGAGTCCATGGGTGGAGGGCAACAGGGAGGACGGCTACCTGTGGGGACTGGACAACCTCATTGACATTTTCAGCAGTATCCTACCGCAGACACCTTAAAAGGAGAGACTCCAGAGATTTTTTTTTTTTTGAGAGTTTAGCCCATTTCTAAATGGCAGACAAAAGACAGGATCAGCGGGCATGAAGGGACAAAGGAGGCATAAAAGAAGTGACTGCTCTGATTTGATGGTTGAAGTGTCTTCAATCCCTCATACCTGTGTAGATAGAAGAAAATCAACGCACATTTTTTTTTTATCCAAGTGGAACACCGGCCAAAATGCAAACGCTGTGCATTATGGGGCATCTCTCGATCTTGGATATGAATAAGCTGGAAACTGTCGGTTTGTTAAGTGGCATAAGAGACACCGAGGGACGATAAAAGCAGTCTCTAGACTGTAAAAGTCGATCGTTTCGTGAATTGAAAGACCAGTTTTTCTGCAGTTCCATGTGTAAGGTCACTCGTCTTCCTCCTTAAGAGCTCCCTCTACTGGGAAGAGTTGCACAGAGCACTCGGGTGGCCTTGAATTCATTGTGGACGTTTTGAAGCTGTTTTTACAAAACTGGAGTTTGGAAACCAGAGATTTATTTCTGTCAAGGACCACTTTTAATGTTCAACTACACAGCAACACTAAAACACTGTTTAAACCACGCGTTAACTAACTCAATCTGTATATATTATTTTATTTAATTAACAATTTTTGGTTTTGGTATATTCTCATTTTGTTTATACAATTCCTGTGCCTATTTTTTTTTTTTTTTTTTTAGAGAATGAGCTGTTGGATCATTCCAGTTGATTTTTTTTCCATCCCAAGTATAAACCTTTACACATCTAATCCCAGTGCTTTATACTCATATTTGGATTTCTTCGGATGGTTATGCAGGGACTTAAGTTATTTTCCAATGATCAGCTTGGTGTCCAGGTTTGTCGGGCAGTCGTTGCACTATCAGTTCTCACAAAGCCATTGAAGAAAAAAAATCAAGTTGTGCCTGAGTGTGTCTTAAACTGGGATGAGCAGCAGCAACACTGGAATCCTGGGTTTACAGATAAAAATAAGTAACTGTCGAAGTTTTTTTTTTTTTTTTCTTAAGCTCCTGGCTCACTGATCGCGTTAGCCTTACTTTGGTTGTTGACAGCCGTAGTGTTAAAACTAAAATAAAGCTGGAATTTCCTGATCTATTTTTAGTCCTTTTGTAGGATGTCACAAATAGTGTTAAGTGATTAAAAGATGACATCAGCCATATCAGATTAAACTGTATTAACTAGAACTTAACCTCATTGTGCTCACATAACATTTGGGTTTTGCTTTCTTGTCTTTAAAAAAAAAATCAAGTTTACAATACTAGTTCACTTTTTATATGCAGGACTTTTGACGACGATTCCTGGACTAAATTGTTCCAGGTCAGTCAACGTGATGTTCTTCCAAATACCCTTTAGTTGTCACTCAGCACTGTGTGCAGAGAGAGTGGCAGATGACTTTTTTTTTTTTTTTTAGACAAAATTAGAATTGGTTTAACCCATGTACTCATCTCTCATCACAAACTGGAAAAAAACAATGTTTACAAAGTAATGGTATTTATTTTCCATCATATTCTCTATATTTGTAAAATACAAAATATTTCAGGTTTTCCTACTGGGTGCTGTTTTAATAAAGCAGAGACTGGATTTATTTAGCCAAACGTGTAAAACACATTTGTGAAAAGAGTTGTGAGATGAATCCCTGCTTTGTTCAGAAGGTCATGGGTGGCAATAAACTGGAAATTGAGATTTTTTTTCAGAGTTTTTTTTTCTCTACAGTAAAGATTTGATGTATTTTGTAGGTTAAAAACCTAACCCAGCTTTTACATTTTCTTCTTTTACAGAGGCACTAGCTAAACATCAAACAGTATTATTTAGAACACTCAAACTAGTGTTTACTGCTGTCAACATCTAACACGCAAAGTCTCTGTCCGCAGTTTAATTGCACTTTTGGCTGCTTCTGTTAACTATTGGTTCAGTGTTCACTGAAACTAAACTGTGTGTAACGCCTTGTCAGAGCAGAAGTTCATTGATTGGTCAAAGCGACCGAAGACGTCAAACTCCTACAAAAGTGACAGTTTAACCATTGTCTTATCCATACGCTCTTTCTGACGTCAGAGGAAATCACTTGTCCTTCTGTAGTCATACTTTATTTTAAACCTGAACTTTCATGGTGTTTATTCTGCATCATTGTGCTGACTAAACCCAGTTATTACTTTGTAAATGTCAACTGTTTGTCTTCATGGTGTAGCAGCATGATGTGTCACTGTGTCCTGGTGTGGAGCAACACTGCTTGTCCTGCCAGTCCTTCCTCCAGACCTCCTTCAGGGACCACATACTGGGTCCCATCACTAGCCCTGTCAGGGTCCATGGTCCTCAGCTGATCATTGCTCTGAATAATGGTGTCCATGCTCCACAGCTGATAACGCAGGCTCAACCCCTGCTTGGCCAGGACGTGAACCTCTCTGAGTCCAGAGCTGCTGACCGGGCAAGGTAACGCAGCATCACTCAACAGGTGAAGCCATGGAAGACTCAGCTCCACCTGAAGGTGCTTCTCACTCACACTTCCTGCATCCAGACCCAAGAGAACACCTGGACAAAGACACAGTGGTTTCATGTAGACTCATAAAACTTCTTTTCTTTTTGACATGTCCCTTTTTTCAGGGGTTGCCACAGTGAGTCAACAATTTCCATCTCCCCCTGTCCTCTGTATCGTCAACTCTGACTCCAACTACCTCCATGTCCTCCCTCACTGCATCCATCGATCTCCTCTTTGTCTCCTACCTGATTGCTTCATCTCTGGGATCATTCTTTGACCAGTGTATCCACTGTAGACTCATAACTAAAAAGTACAGTGAGTGAGCATTTACCTGTTGATGAATACTACATTGATCTACCCTCAGTAATGATTATCTTGGTTTACAATTAAATGTAATTATCCAAATTATTAAATCGAATACATAACTGTTATTCAACTATAATGAAAATAAAGTTACACAATAGATCCAAACCTCATTTAGCAAATGTACATTACAAACATATATGTCATGTGTTGATTTGTTGTTTAAGATGCACCTTAATCCTCATATTGTATAAAATGACAGTGTCTATAACATGACGTCATGTGTTGATTTGTTGTTTAAGATGCACCTTAATCCTCATATTGTATAAAATGACAGTGTCTATAACATGACAGACACGTCATGACATGACATGACATTTCATAGTCTCAACAGAACACTTTTAAGACACTGCTGTACAGTCTTCTCACCTGAAGCACAGGCCCAGTGAGCCTTGTGGCCACCTCGCTGACACGGCTCATGGTTGCGGTCCTTGTCATATCTGTACACTGAGTCAAAGAACCAAACTGTCTGTTTGAAATATGAATTTTTTTTTTTTAAGAAACTTAATGTCTAGTTACCTAAGAAAACTCTTCAACCCTGACAAACCTGAATGACTGAGAATCATAAAGGACATGTCTGACTGACAGGCCTGGCTAATAAGATAAAACATTACATTATGATAAAAATTACAGTACATTACAGCTAACTTTCCACAATTACTACTATGATTATACTGTAATTGTTCCCCAACCTTTTTTGCGCCACGGACCAGTTAAATGTCTCGTACTATTTTCACGGACCGGTCGTTGAGTCGTGGCAGATAAATACCCCGAGATAAAATTACATTTCCAGTGTTTTGAAATAATTTTCTACCTATGAAATCTTCTTACCTGAATTAACTGTGCATGCACCCAACAAGGGTTTTCTAAGTGCACACAGCCTATAACTTTCTGCTACCAGACCAGTATAAAAAGTTAGAATCCTGTATCAATGACACTCCGTCATTTTGAGTTTTGTTGTTTTCTTAAATGTGAAAATATGTCCTAATCAGATATAGTTGCATTATTGATGATGGAATCCTAGCCATAGATAATAGATCAATAGCCAGATGGGGCTAAAACGAAACATTATTTCTCTGCGGCCCGTCACCAATGCACCCACAGACTGGTACTGGTCCTCGCCCCAGTAGTTGGGGACCACTGCTGAAATTTATTTATTTCCTGTTATGAACAACCAGTCATGCCAATGGCATTCAAACTGCACTGGTGGCAGATGTGTCCATGTACAGGATACGGGATGAGAACAGGTTGTCTCTGCCACAGGTGAGTGATGATGGCAGCAGATTTGTTACCACTCAAACCTCCAGACAGCAGTTCAGCCTTACAGCCACAGAGCTCTTCTGCCAGCACGGCCATGTTGTTGGCTGTTAAAACATAAACACCTCAATTAGGTCACAACAAAACACAGAATTGTGCCAGAGACTGTTGTTTATGTTGACGCTTTGGTAAGAAAATAACACATATGTGAGCTTTGAGGAGCATACACTGGAAGAACATACGAGTTACCTGAAAACATTTCCCCCTGTGCTGTGTACCCTTTCCTCAGTGCGGTCTGAACCACAGTTTCCATATCTAAATTCAACCCAGGCTGTCGGAGGTGCGCGGCCATCCACAGAGCCACCAGACCACACCTGAAAGTCAAATAAAAGACACATTTACAGTCACACCCTGGTACACACTGTAGGCCACATCTGATGACATCAGGCAGAAAGCATGCAGGTAAAACCAGAAACACAAAATCAATGTTGTCCCTCTCTGTGTCTTATGCAAGATCCTCAACTTGACAGTGACAAGGTCTGACGTTAACGTTGACTCACTGTGGACCGTCTTGGATAAGAGACGGTACGTAGGTGTTCACCAGGATCCACTGCAGGTCCTTCCTGAAACTGACGCACAAGTCACCACATTATTGAAACATATTTTCACAGACCAATCAATAAGTTGTGGCAGTAAAATACCCCTTCATAAAAATTTTGAAATATTTTCCTACCTATAAAATCTTCCTTCCCAAATTAACTGTGCATGATAAGAACAAGGATTTCTCAAGTGCACACAGCTTATAATTTTCTCCTACCAGACCAGTATACAAGGTTAGAATAGAAATGACTCTGTGTCATTTTGAGTTTATTGTTGTTGTCTTCACTGAGAAAATATTTCCTAATCAAATACAGTTTCATTATTAATGATGGAATCCTAGCCATTCTATTGGTCAGTTCTTTTGTTGACATGGGTATGGATCAAGTGGAAGTAATAGACAGATGGGACCAAAAGGAAACATTATTTCTCTGTGGCCCAGCACCAATTCACCCAAATTAAAAACTGCGATAATGTTGCATGCTTAATTTAAAATAGATTTTAAAGTGCATAATAAAAATGGTTCATATTTTGCCTTTTTTCCAGATTTTAAAAGTTGAATTCCAAATTGCGCCATAAACATTATGCTATGTTCTACAGTGAATACTACAATTCTTCCCAATATATAGGTCCTATATCAGACACGGCCAAACTAATGTCCAGGTTCCAGATGCAGCCCATTCAGCTTTGTAATCCAACATACACTGGTGGACCAACTCTAGAACACATTTGATATGATCTCACAGGCAACATATTAATTACATTGTGGGCCAGATTTGGCCCCAGGGCCTGAGTTTGATGCCTGTTCTTGCGATGTTCTTACCTGCTCTCCCTCTGACTAAGTAGAAGACAAGCCTCTGTGTTGTCTCCCTCTACAGGGCTCCTGCTGCTGGCTATGGTCTGGTACAGCTTCTTTTCCCTGTGCTTTAACGAGGTTGTAGGAAGACATGGTGGTGGAGGACCTGGTGCAAGAGGTGGTGGAGGTGGTGGACCTTGTGCGGGTGGTGCAGGTGGTGGGAGTGGAGGAGGAGGGGGAGGTAAAGGGGAGCACTCCATTGACATTTCCCACACTTCTTCCGGGTTAAACCTCCTGTGGTAGAAACCTAGTAAATGACAGCCTGCTTTAATTACACACGCGCATATGAAACACAAATACATATCCATTAGTACGTTTACCGTAATAGTGAATTCAAGCACTCTTTTAGGGGGTTTAACTTTGACTTATTCAGCGTTTCGAGGCAAGTAGTTCCCTAGTGTTACAATGCTGCCCCCATCTGGGTATACTTCGCACTGTTTTCTTTAGAGACCAATTTTAGCGCATACGAAAGGAAATGTGACTCATTCTATCCTTATTTTTGCCCAATGTCTTGCACTTAATATCTAAATTCGTCTTCAACAATCATGTGTACCTATTTTGAGTCATTTCCTCGTTTCCAACGCACGATCGGTCTTTAACCGGACGCCGCCATCTTGTAGTTTTAACAGACGGCTGGTGTCAAAGCCCCTTTGCAGCACAGACCACGCCCAGCACATTTTGTCATTTTTACGAGGACACAAAATAACTTTATATTAACTGTATGTATACATAATAATTGAATAGGTATTTGATATTTATAATACAACCTGAGAGTCTTTATTTATATAACGTCTATCGCAATACGATTTACTCTTGACTATATTTGGAAAGAACTGGCTGGGTCTGTTATACTGTACGTCTCGAATAACGTCGAAGTATTGCATTCTGACCAGCAGAGGGCACTGTTCATTTACGTACTCGGTATTTCGAGGCTTATTGTGCGATTGATACGGTCATACCGGTTTTATGTAACCTTAACCTTGTTGGAGCTACCGAACCCCACCAGTTTCATGTTCGCATTCACCGAAACCCTACTTTAGTAGGGTGAGTCGGTGTGTCTTGACCTCCGCGGCAGAGGCTCCACCGAACCCCTGAGACCGATCCACCGAACCCCTGGGGTTCGATCGAACCCAGGTTAAAGAACCACTGATTTAAACAATCATTGCAAAATCCTAAAATAACAACAACAAAAAGTGTAAAGCAATACATTTGCGCTGTTAGCATGTTGTGAGTATGAAACGGTCAAATAAGTATGGAGATTCCGCCACAATGTTATTTATAACAATAATCTCAATTATATCGCAAAATCTGTAATATACACAAATACCGATATGGCAAGTCTCTTTAATCAGGGTCTGCTCTTAAAAAATAGCTTTCCTTGCTACAAAGATGGCTAAAACGAATTAATAACTCCCATGCAATAAACCGCACACCTACATAGCAAAATGTATTTTTAAGCCCCTTGTGCTTGATGTTTGTCGTGACCTGTCCTCATCTTCCTCTGTGTCTTCATATTATTATCATTGTTGTTGTTGCTTTTATCTTTATATATACTTTTAATCTGTATAATTGTTATATCGTTGAAACACATTTTTCAGTTTATAAAGGAGATGGACATTTTCTTGACAAATGAGCATGTGAGTTATGTCATTGTTCATGTTTTTGTTCATGTTAAGTTAAAAAAGAAAGCGTTGTTATCCGTATTTTTATACATTTACTGGACAACAACACTGATGTGCAATGTAAAAATCAATTCGACTCATATGACCATCCTAAATGTAATAAAATACTGTGATAGAATAAAAGATTATTTCATAGTTCAGTTTTTGGCAGTCGGAGGTTCCCTGAACGCACCATGTTGTGGCATGTTCGGTGAAACTTGTAGTTTGGCACTTTTGGTAATTGTGACACTCACTGCACTGTGACCGACAACAGTCACGTAAACTGCTACCTAATGAAATAACAGCTGCAATTTCTTGTTGTTGCTACAATACTGTATGTTATTCTTGATTTCCCCATTGGTGCCTACAGGGTAAAGAAACACCGGAAGTTGCGTAAAGGTTTATTTAACGCGAGAGCTAACAACGCGACTTGAGTTCGCCGGGACTTTCATTCAACAATTCGGGGTGAGTGTAAAATGCTTCTCTTGCAAACATTTCCTATAGTTTCAATGGTTGTATGAGGTAAACACGAGTGAACACACACACGAAAAGAAGAGTATATGCATATAACGATTTAAGAAATTATTTTTGTGAAATGATGTGGGCGAGTATCCGCTCCACGTTATTTAGCTCATGTGCTAGCGTTAGCATGTTGCATGTTCATTCGGGGAACAGTAACCGTTTGGGTGATATTTTAAAGACATGTTTAATTTTCATTCTTTGAATTTAACATCCGAACTTTCTTAAGTTGTCCTAGGCCTAGAAGATGACTACGCCGGAAGTGCGTCCTAACCATACAATCTACATCAACAACCTCAACGAAAAGATCAAGAAAGATGGTGAGCTATAATAACGGCATTCTCTAGTTTTTTGTTTCCTGTGATAGGCCAGTGTATGACACCTATTTGTTTTTCATACAGAGTTGAAGAAGTCGCTCTACGCAATCTTCTCGCAATTTGGACAAATTTTGGACATTTTGGTGGCACATAATCTAAAGATGAAAGGTCAGGCTTTTGTGATCTTTAAAGAGATCAACAGCGCCTCCAACGCTCTCAGGTCCATGCAGGGATTCCCTTTTTATGACAAACCAATGGTAAGTGAGGACGAAAATGGAAACAATGACAATCTAATCAGACTTTTTGGGCTCGCGGGCCACAATTGATCCTAAAAGTGTACACGGAGGCCGAGTCCATTAAACCCAGATGAGTGGCATGTAAAAGTTATATAAAACCTAAAATCCTACTTTTCTAATACCGTTTACGATGTCATCTACTAGGGAAATGCATATTTGCAGGGATAAGGCAGAATTATAATATAAATACATTATTTAATTTGGTAAAAGGTTGGCGGCAACATTAAAAACCTACACTGGACGCATCTGCCCCCCAGTCCTTAGTTTTCCCATGGTTCCTCTAAAATCATCAATGTATGACCTATTATAATATTTGTTGTGAAATTTGACTTTTCATTTCTCAACATTTTTTTTTTTTCATATTCTTATGCCGGTGTAAAACCAATCCCACAACAGTTTGAGTTCAAAGAAAAAACACAGAACTGTCCAATAGATACTTTTGACTAAATTGAATTAATCTAGGTTGAATGAGTTAAAACCAAAGCTTTAACACTAAGGTATCGTTAATCATAACAGATGCATATATTATATAATTGTATGCATATGTATTGTTGCCAACAGAAAATATTAATTTTATCAAAAAGGGGATCTGGCTTTGAGACTTTACTTGACCTAATTCTCATTGTCTTTCTACAGCGTATTCAGTATGCTAAGCAGGACTCTGATATCATAGCTAAAATGAAGGGAACGTATGTGGAGCGTGATCGCAAAAAAGAGAAGAAGAAGCCTAAAGTGACTGAATCAGGTGGATCCAAGAAAGGTGGGGCAGCTGGATCAATGGTGGCTGGTGTCCCTGCTGCTATGGCTGTAAGTGTCAAAGACATTGATCATAGAATAATACTTTTTACTTTAGTTGTTATGGTTGACCTGGAAACATGTACTTATCTCCTAATCTGTTCTGCAGGGAATGCCTCCCATGAGCCAGGCTCCTCGCATGATGCATATGCCGGGTCAACCACCTTACATGCCCCCTCCTGGCATGATGCCTCCTCCAGGTATGGCTGGTCAGATGCCTGGTGGCATGGCTCCAGGTCAAATGATGCCAGGACAGATGCCGGGACAAATGCCTGGACAGGTACTGTGTGTTTATCGTTGTCTTCTCTGCATTCACTTATAAAAAAAACTTTCCTTACTCACTGTTCTGATTAATATTATTATCCTTTTCCTTAACAGGTCGCAGAAAATCCACCCAACCACATTCTGTTCCTCACCAACCTTCCAGAAGAAACAAACGAACTCATGCTCTCCATGCTCTTCAACCAGTCCGTGAAATCTTCCACTCATTGTCTAAAACATATCATGGCATACTTAGTATCAACATTAAGTTTAAGGCTCAATCTTAATTTTTCATACATTTTTATTATCTCTTTTTAGGTTTCCAGGCTTCAAGGAAGTGCGTCTGGTCCCTGGTCGTCACGACATCGCCTTTGTGGAGTTTGACAATGAAGTCCAGGCTGGTGCTGCGCGAGAGGCACTGCAAGGCTTTAAGATCACACAGTCGAACGCAATGAAGATTTCGTTTGCCAAGAAATAACATCCTTCCCCGCACTAGTTTTAATTTTCTTAAATTCATTAGGACTGCTGTCTTGAAATCAGTTGATTTTAGAAATGTGTAATAATGATGGTGATTTTTTTTTTTTTTTTTTTTTCCTCCAGGATTACATGTAAGTATACTTATTTTATTTTGTGTGTGCTTTTTATATACTGTGAAGCATTGCACCCAGAGTCTGGTTCCCAGACATTGTACCTGGAGCTTTTTCCTTTTTCTAATTAAACACAATATTCTCTTATTTGTGTTGCAGTAATTATTGTGTCTTAGCATTTGGAATTTTCTGTCAGGAGTGATCTGTGATAGAGGACTAAGACAGTACGTGTGTGTGAATGAAAGGGAGAACAGTGCAATGGTGAGATTACATGGAGCTGAGGTGGAGAAGGTGGAGGAGTTTAGAGCAGTGGAGACTGTGGAAGAGAGAAGAATAGAGTACAGTCAGGATGGAACAACTGGAGAAAGAGTCAGGAGTGATCTGTGATAGAAGAGAGTCAGCTAAGGTGAAGGGACAGTGGTGAGACCAGCCATGATGGATGGACTAGAGACACTAGGAATAGGTAGAAGACAGGAGACAGAGCTGGAGGTAGAGGAGTTAAAGATGCTGAGGTTCTCCTTAGGATGGACAGGAATGAGGTGATTAGAGGGACAAGAAGAAGAAAAACATTTTTTTTTTTGTCATTGTGACGTGGTTCACACCACAGCGCACAACGACATTTGGTCTCTGCATTTAACTTATCATCAGGGTCGATACCATGCTCAGGGCATCTCTGTGGTAACTCTGCGGTAGTGGGATTCGAACTTGCAGACCCTAGTCTGCTACCTTAACCACTAGGCCACTGCCCCGACAACACAGACAGGAAGGTTTGGAGAAAAAGCTAGAGAAGACAGATTGAGAAGAATGATCCTAGTGATGGAGCTACCAGGTAGGAGACAAAGA
>JAFBJS010057962.1:219551-240224 GCA_016785265.1 Paraplagusia blochii
ACCAGGTAGGAGACAAAGAGGAGATTGATGGATGCAGTGAGGGAGGACATGGAGGTAGTTGGAGTCAGAGTAGAAGATACAGAGAACAGGGGGAGATGGAAATTGTTGCCTGGCTGTGGCAACTACTGGGGAAAAAAAAGGAACAAACCGAAAGGAAAAGAAGAGTATTTAAAATTTTCATGTTCCACTTTGTGATATTTTTAACTTGTGTATTTGAATTTAAAACAACGTCCAGGTCAGTAGTGTGTTTTTTGTCTTGTGTTTGAATCATGGAATGTATACTATACTGTTACATATTGGGTTAAACGATTAACAATATCCCAGAAAATTCACATATGTGGCTAAGATCTGGAGAATCTTTGTAACAGTAGAAGGGTGGATGAAAGTGGTGACCCCTAAAGGAAGTGGCTAAAAGCTTTTCTTGAATAATTTATGAGATTATAGAATGTAAAAAAAATAATGTAATATAAATCAATTTTTCCGGAAACTCAAACCGACAACACCGTCAGCCCGGAGGTTCAGTTTATCTTCTTATTAAAGACCAAAGTTATCGGAATGTTTGAATTTAAATAAAATTTGCAGCAGAAAATCCCCCCAAAAAATGCTTATTTATGTTCTGTTTACTATCGAAAGACTACCAGAGCAAATGAAAACTATGTGGTGCATGTCCATGTTGGTTTTCAATTAGCCAATTAGTGAATACCTACTGTACGTTTCACGGAACACTGAAAAATTCCCCTCATCTCTGAAACTCTGCTCTGCTGTAAAATAATTGCATGCCAGTAGGGAGCACTACTCCCTCTCAAAGGCTCGATTCATGGGAGAGGGGCAGAGTGATGTGTGAATTAGACCCTGAAAAGCTTAATTTAGCCACGCACTATCAACAGTGCCCGGCTCACAGTGGGCCTCCCTGTTGTGGACTTAAACTGTGTCCTGTGTAATTGTCCTCAGGTCGGCTTGACAGTGGATTCAGACACTCACATTCTTTAGTGCTTTCCCAAGCTTTTCCACACTCACTTTATTTTGCCTTGAGAAAACACTGACCTTAGCGGCCACTGTGCCATATGTGCCTTCACGTTCACAAACACAGCCAGTGTCAGTGTCAGGAAATGGAATGTGGCTCATACTTCTGTATGGGCCTCACACTGGACTTGCAGTTCTGTCAGGGCTGTCATACTGTGAGTGTTTGACCAGTAAAGTCACTTGTATTTATAGTATATATACAGTATGTGCATATACACACATACATATATGTATATATATTTTATTATGGAATAAACTAATTATAAAACTTTCTAATGAATTGGGAGCGGAGGTTTGTTTGTTTTGTTGGTTTATTTTTTATCATTTTTGGTTTAGACAAGACGGAAGGCGCAATGAATCAACATTTCCCATCTCCCCCTGTCCTCTGTATCTTCTACTCTGACTCCAACTACCTCCATGTCCTCCTTCACTGCACCCATCAATCTCCTCTTTGTCTCCTACCTGGTAGCTCCATCTCTAGGATCACTCTTTACCAATGTATCCACTGTCCCTCCTCTGAACATGTCCAAACCATCTCAATCTGTCTTCTCTAGCTTTTTCTCCAAACCTCCCTGTCTGTGTTGTCCCTCTGTGATCCTGTCCATCCTTGTCTCTCCTAAAGAGAATCTCAGCATCATTAACTCCAGCTCTGTCTCCTGTCTTCTACCTATTCCTAGTGTCCCTAATCCATCCATCATGGCTGGACTCACCACTGTCCTGTAAACCTTTCCCTTCACCTTAGCTGACTCTCTTCTATCACAGATCACTCCTGACTCTCTTCTCCAGTTGTTCCATCCTGACTGGAACAGTTGAACACCAGTATCTAAACTCCTCCACCTTCTCCACCTCTGCTCCTTGAAACCTCTCCATTCCACTGGTCTCCCTTTTATTACACAAATGTTCTCTGTCTTGCTACAACTGACCTTCATTCCTCTTCTCTCTAGTCCAAACCTCCACCTGTCAAGGTTCTCTTCAGGCTGCTGCTTACGTTCAGTACAGAAATCTATTCAAATGTGCACTGTTAATGCAGATAAACACGTAAAATGTCAACATTTCCTGGCAAAAAAAAAATCCAGTAATTTTAATAAGTGCTGATTATTCTCAGAATCAATGAAAAGTTTTAATAAACGAACATTTTTTTCTACAGCTGCACAATGTCCAGGACAGGCGCGTGGCCGTTAGGTGGTGCCAAAGATCCAACACGCCAGATTGTCATGTTGAGCTAAAGACAAACGGGTGGATGCGAGTCAAGCTCTGCTGCAGGTGAACACCAAAAGGTAGCAGAAGCAGCTTCTGAGTAGAAGTACTACTTGTCTGTCCCTTGTGTTTTTGGACAGTAACTTAAAATTCAGCTCATGTTTTGAGGTCACCGCTCTTCTATGCAAATCGAGACGTTGGTCCTCAAGAGCCCTCTGTTCTGCTGCGGGGTCACTGTGGAGCACCAGGCCACGGAAACACCAGCGGTTGTCAGGGAAGCTCTTGAACAACAAGACCGCGATAGACCTTAAGCTGTAGGAGGAGGAGGATGGAGGCTGAATCTCATTAGATCTCATATGATGAAGAAGCCGCATTGTACGGAGGTCCTGATGAATGAGTTCAAATGTGGAAAATATGCCATGTGATTGGCGCCAATATTCATCTGTGCAAGATGCGGTTCTCTTTCTCGTCATCTTTATGAAGCATCACTAGTATAATATAGGCTGCACAGTTCACAGCTGTCCTCACAACGACCCGGGGAAACTGTCATCGTTCAGCGAAAATGTGGTTTCGCTCAGTTTTTCCACTTTGTACGTATTAAAAATGTATGAGCTGTAGGTACTGGAGATAAAATGCTGCTGGGATTCCTTATCTGGGAGTAACAACAGCTTTGAAAACATATGGCTGTGACCAGCTGCTGCTCATGACTGTGATTGGACTAATTCTATGACAAAAATTAAATCCATGGCAGAAAATACTCTTGATTAGTGAAACCAGTTACATTTTTCTCAGTCTTTGTGATCTAGAATCTTATTTAGAGGAAATTTATGGAAAAAAAGAATGTATAACATGACTTAACAATCAGTGGTAGGGGGAATACAGGAATTTATTACTGCAGGATGTAGGAAAAAATTACAACTATTAAAGTTTCAGGTAAGTCTCAGTCTGAAATATCAAATACAAGTATTTTGCACCTGTCTGTGTTGTGCATGAATGTGATTGGATGTCAATGAGTGTCTCTCAGTTGGGAAGATTGTGTTGTTTTTCTTTCTTTCTCTGCCTGGCTGTATTTCCCTGAATAGATAGAAAGGGCTAAACATGTTAGCATATCTTCATCCTCTTAACCCTTTGTCAGGGTCTCCACAACTGCCACCCAAATCACACCGCTCCATACTGTGAGCCTTTCTGTGGGTGGTGAGCCCACTGGAAGTTATGTGTGTCTGGATTAGGCATGGGCAAACTAAGGCCCAGGGGCTGGACACTGCCCATTGGGCTTATTGATGCGGCCCGCCAACCTTGTCAAAATTAACTTATTTATTCATATGAATATTATACTTCTGCCTTTTCCCTGTAATAATGCATTTCCCCTGTAGGTGACATCATAAGGCTATTAGAAATGAAGGTTTTATATATAACCTTTACACACAATCCATCTTTTTGCTCTTTACTGGGCCCCTGTGTCCAATTTTAGGACCAATTGTGGCCCACGTGTCTAAAAGTTTGGTCTGGTCTGAATGGTCCTATGGTTCGGGTACCTCAGTGGCAGCCTGGCAGCAGGTGGATTAGAACCTGAAACCTTGACTGAAACAATGAATTTTTTTTCATGTCACACTTGCGCTCCATCTCTCTGGGCCTGACTCCCCATCAGTCTTATAGGACACATTTGAGAGGAAGGAAAACAAACTCCTTGTCATTGTGATTCACACCACTGCACACAACAAACATTTAACCCATCACGGCAGCTTTGAGAGCACATGGAGTAGTGCGTGTGGACAGTGCCATGCTCAGTGGACCACCTGGCAGCAATGGATTTGACCCTGAAATCCTGCCTAAACCACAAGTCCACCTCTATGGCCCACGGGTCAAAATATTTTCCCATGCCTTCTATTGAGGCAGGGGCGTCTAACCGGTTCCTCTAGGAGTGGCACACTGGTTGACCAATCAGCTGTTTGAAGCTCAGGTCAGTTGATTGAAAAGCCAAGTCAGGTGTGCTGCTGGTTGGTTGGAGCAAAACACCTGCAGCCACAATGGACCAAAGTGGATCCAGTTGGACACACATGTCTTAAGGAATCAAAATGACCCCAACTGACCACAAACCCTGAAGACCCCTCACATCAGGGCTTGGTCCCTGGAACCTTCCAGTTGCTTAATCCCGTCGCTGACTCTTGTAAACAACTTTCCCCGCCTCATCCATGTCAGTGATTATGGCTGTGATGGATGACCTCGGCTGCGCAGCTCTGCCACAGAAGCGTCCAGAGGCCACCAGGGCCACGGAGAAAAAATGTGCAGGCGGCTTAGATGCTGCGGCGGATCTTTGAAGTGAGCCGGAGGGACAGCGGAGCAGTGAAACTGGAGGCCTGGGACCGGCGAGATCCCACATGAAGGTGGAGAGGAAACAGAAACCCCCGCGGTGATGTGTGATCCGAAACGCATTCAGCGTAACTCCATGCGTAAATGAGTATAGGAGTGGGGCATAAAAACTTTGGGCTGGTTTACAGGTGGAGGAAGAAGAGAGAGGGGGGAGGAGAAGGGCGGAGGGGAAGGGGTGAGGGAGAATGGGATGAGAGCGCTGCTGCGCGCTGGGAACCATCTAAACCAGAGCTGAAAGACGGATATTCCCTGCCTCAGGACACACCCTCTGTGCTCTCCCTCTCACTCCCCCCTCTCTCTCTCTGTCTCTCCCTCTCCCTCTCTCTCTCGTTCTCCCTCCCTCTCATTGTTTCCCACACTCTCTCTGTGTCGCCGCCGGGCTTCATATCGGGTTGACAAATGACGATCCAGCCGCTTGGATGAAAAGATGTGCGCAACGTGAATGAAGTCACTTCGCCGAAGACGCGCAACTTTGGCCACGGCTCTCCACTCACTCCGCGCTCCCAACATTGACGCCTCGCATTTCGGGGGAGAGTTTTCCTTTCCGTGCGTGGATCAGGCCGGGAGAATAACATCCTGGGAAGGGGAAGATGTTGTGTCTGCTAAATGGGATGAGAATCCAAGTCAAGGGAAACGGCAGATCGGACCTTTAAAGCCTCTTAACGCAGGTGCTGGGAGAGATACGGCTCCGAGGCGCTCTGTGTGTTTGCGTGCGTCTCTGTGCGTGAGCGCATTTGCATGCGGTATTCCCACCGGACAATCCTGCCTCGGACACAGCAGCAATAAAGGGGTGATCAGGTGTGTGTGAGAGAGAGAGAGAGTGTGTGTGGGTGTGGGTGGGTCGACGGAGGAGGAGGAGGAGGAGGAGGAAGGGGGATAAATCAAAGCGGAGACTGGGGTCGTTCTGGTTTCTCACAGTCCGACGCAATGAAGTGTCTCTGCGGGAGTTTTAGGGTTTAAGACCGGAGAAGGAGGGAGGGGAGCAGGGAGGAGTGACGAGGGAACTGGGGGCTTCCATCCACACCACCACCACCACCACCACCACCCATCACCATCGCCATCTCCAACCGAAGCGCGCGACGCACTCTCGAGCCAAACCTTTTACGCATGTGATGGAGAGCCGCGGCGCGCGCAGGAGAACTCGCCAGGATCCCGGGAACTGGAGCGCAGAGATCAACGCGAGGGCAGACATGTGGAGCGACCGACACCGACGGCACCTCCACCTGCACCGGACTGTGATTTTCCTGGTGGCGCTGACGTTGCAACCGCAGGTAAGACACCGATTCAGTGATATATTTCAGGCGTGGTGGTCTCTGACTTTCAACAATGATCATCAGCACAGACAGTGAGGGACAGACACACACACACACACACACACACGCTGTCTCTGACGTTACTGACGCTCCAACCACCTGTTGTTCCAGTCGTTGGTTCCCACAAAGAATTCCTCATAGAGTTCCGCTCTAAGCCCGTGTTCCATTGATTAAACTGATATTTTTTTATACGCGAAAGTGCATTATTACTATTGAATATACGGAGCACAAATGCACCACAGTCTCACCTCCAGCTGTTGTAGCCTATTGGTTTATTCCAGGCTTTTCAGTTATGAAAACCTATTTTTCTGTGGACTTCTCATGTTGACAGAGGGGAAAAAAAAAACATCTAAATTAAAGCAGCCTCACGGCCTCAGCTCCTGCAGCCTCCACTCGGTGTCTAGACTTTAATAAAGCAGTCATTTCTTCTGCCTGCCGGTGCATTCACTGTCAATTTCTGCAGGATTTTCAAATTCATTTTTCATCTTCTGGATGTTTGTTATCTTCACCTGGGTGTAGTACAGTGAGTCGGTGGGTATTTTCTGTCATACCTCCTTGGTCTCCCTGAGACCCCTCGACCCTCACCACTGTGAACTGAAATACTTCTGAGGCCCAAGAGACGACATGTAAATTTATTATCTGTTCTCCACTGGTCTGACTTCAAGACCCAAAATCACATCTTAATGACAAGATGCGATGCAAGTTTTTATTGTTCTGGCAATAAACATAATTGTCTATGCATCCACCCATTTCGGTCCACTTATCTGAGGGGCAGAAATCTCCACGACCGCCACCCAAATCACACTGCACCACAGCAGCCCCTTTTGAACCTTCCTCTAATTGGTGATTTCACTGGAAGTCAACCACAAAATCAGGGATTTGATAATGCCTAGATGATGAACCCTGGAGTTCCACACCAAGGACAAAAATATTGAGTCTGGGTTCTTTCCCAAATTTCCAGTGGACTCACCACCCAGAGAACGGCTGACAGTATGGAGCTGTGTGATTTGGGTGGCAGTTGTGGAGACAGATGAATACATAATAGGAAGAAGATAAATAAAGATAATAGAATTTTAATAATTATTGTTACCTGGACAAAGGCTTGCACCGAAAGCGGGTCCTTGTTTCACTTTTGGGTCACGACCCACCAGTTGAAAATCACTAATTAACACATTACAGCAGTGATGCACTTATGTATGTCCTGCGGGCCACGTTACATCATGAGCTCTTGATGACCCCCCCAGCATCTCATTACGCCCTCTAGGTGGACTCACACCACTATTTGAGAAGTACTTATGTAGTCACAATAATACTTTCTCTCTTTTACTGTGCTCCCAGTTTTAGAGGTTTTAGTCAAATGACCCAAAAAGTCAGATTCAGATACGGAAAACGTTATTTGTCAATTCGAGAGTGCAAAAACTTGTCCAGGACTTCCTGGATGTGACTCCATCTCTGTATGAAAGTATGTCCGTTGAGTGGCTGCGTCCCAATCTGGATGTAAAATGGTTATTCAGATTATATGATGGGAGCAGGTGCCCTGGGGTGTTCCACAGCCGTCATACGTACGCAGGTATAAACGTGTGTCTTTCATACAGCGTGTGCGTCAGCAGCAAAGACGTTCTTCTTCATATTGTTTTTTCATACACCGACTTCAAAACCCCGGCATCTGTGTCCTGGGCGGGCGTGGAGCCCAGGCCAGAGACTCCAGGGCGTGTGAATGTTGAACGATGAAGGAGCTCTGCACCTCTGCAAACCCCTTCACAGCTGAAGAACAACACACTCCACTCCACTCCCACCGTACTCCAACTGCACTGCAGTGTGAAACACACACACACACACACACACCGTCAAGATCCTCTGCTGTCGTTGCTGACAGTTCATGATGAGGAGGACAGGAGGAAGTTCTTATCAGGGGACGTGAGGTTCTGTTCAGAACGGCGTGATACTTTAAATGAAGCCCAGCAGTTCTGACACGTTGTCTGTTTCCTCCCTCACCTGGAACCCACACTGCAGCAGGAAACACTTGATGGTTTTTGGGTGAACGGCTGTTGTGCGTTGTACCTCCAGCTCAGATTGTGTAGTTCAACAAAGGCGAATACTCAATATCAATACAAACTAAATTTCCTCCCCCAGTCTCCTGGGAGGCAGGTGAAAAATGGAAAGATTGATGGAGTGGAACAATAAGAAGTTGATTCAGTCTGGACTGATTCAGACGCTGTGGTCTCACTGGGAATTCCTCACGTAGTTAGATTGCATCTCAAATCAGGCGTCTTTTATCCAGTGCCAGATCATGTGTGTGTCTAATTTAATCAATGCCAAGAAGAAGAATTAGATTTGCTCTCAGGTAGAGCCAGTAATGATGTCTGTAAATATCATAAATTAGAGATAGCTGGAGTTTTTCCAAGTGGTTTGGATATACAGCCATGGGCCACCCTTGTTTTCTTCTATTTCTTGGTCACTTTAATGGACTGGTATCACTAAAGGTATATTAACTGAAGAATACAATGAACAGGAAAACACAGAATGCCTAAAAGCACTGTTTTTGTCAGGACACTGACAAAACTACAATAGGGCTGTTGGTGGCCTAGCGGTTAAGGAAGTGGACTCGGGTCCACAAGGCCCCTGGTTCGAATTCTGGTTCGAGCCCCCTGCTCACTAGGGTGATGGGTTCAATGCAGAGGCATAATTTCCTGAAAGATACTCCCAAGGGATAAATAGATTTCTATAAAAACAAAACAACAACACACAAAACTATTGATGTTAGAACTGGAGTAATTTTGGTTACTATTAGAAAAAACAAGGAAAATTTCTAGATATCAGCTCTATTTATATTATATTTGCCCAAACAAATGCACCTTTAGTGGAACCAGGCAGTAAAATGAACAAGAAATGAAAGAAAACAGCAGGGTGAACTGGTATTTCTGTGACTGTAAATAATGTTTTCCCTTTCTATACTGATTCTCTGATATTCTAAAGATTTTTAATCTGTAACTGCAACTGAATATAAAACATTTGTATGGAAACATAAAACATACAGCATTTCTTTCAATGGCACAAACTGTCCCCGTCCACCTGGCAAACTACAGTAGTAATGATTGTCAGGTCTGTCTGTCCCTGTTCCTGCTGTAGGTGAATCAGTGTGATCACACTCACCTGTGTCTCAACATTAGTTTCACTGGTTTCACCTGGTACCCTGTGTTTATTCTCCACCCTCCTTCACTCTGTCCTGGTTGGATCATTGTTAAATCTGGTGTAGGTTGTTGGGTAAAGTCTCAGATTATTCCTGGTGTCTGCTGCTGTGTTATGTGTTATAAAACTAATGTAGTTATGCCTTTGGGTTCTACCTGTCAAACCCTAACAAATAGTAACAACAGTGACAAGTTTAAGGAAAAATAAATAGATAAAATAATTATAAATTAACACCAACGGCAAATCATCGGTCATGAAGTGGTGGGAAAGAAAAGATCAGACTAAAATAGGTGAGGAATCTGTTTTCCTGTCTTATCCCTAATCTTCATCATTAACCAACACCTAATGTTTTTCTCATTAACAGCAGGAACATATTTCTCTGCAGAAACAGGCCTATTAGTGTCAGTATATTTATTTAGTTTTCTTCATCAAGCGCTGCTTCACTGATAGCGGTTGGTGGTAAGTTGGTGTTTGTTTTTTTATTTTCCTATGGAGAATTTCTTAAGTTCAGCTGGTGAGCTCTAAATGTCAGTGTCAGTCTGGCATTGGAGGAGGTAGCTGCTCTTTAACTTCTACAACTCTCCTACAGAGAAGGTTGAGCTCCAACACATCGTACCCTCTCCTCTCTGCGTCTCCCTCTTCCTCCCTCTCTCTGTCTCTGTCTGTGTCTCTGTGGTTGGACCAGAGCGCTGAAACGCTGGTATTTGGAGAATGGCTCAGGCAGTGAGAGTTGGAAAGGAAGAAAGGAGGACGCAGAGTGATGAGCCCCACTGTATCTCCGCAAACCTTTTGATGTAGATGAGTCCCCTCTCCTCACCCTCCCTCTCCTCACCCCCTGGATCCAGGGACAGCGTGCACACAATGGTACATCAGAGAGTCTGCTGGACACATGAAGGCCTGCTGCTCTGATTGCCGGCCATGATTGAGTGCACAGCACAGCAGGGGGCGCACAATTGAACACACAGTAATGAGCTTGCGTCTGTGCAAGAATGCCAGAATGACCGTGTTGGTTATTGTGACGTGTGTGACAACAGCGCTGTATTGTTATTAGTGGACGGAGACGTTGGTTTCGTTCTTGGACTGTCTGACTCACACGCACCTGACCCTGGTGCTCTACACTCTCGGGGGGTCTTGTTAAAACAGCTGCGTCCTTGACTTCCATCCGTCTTCAAGTAAATTCTAAAAGGTTGGTTGGTAAGGAACTGAAACGAGGCAAGGAAGAGTGGACAACAAAGGAAATTGGTTGTTCCTGGATGAAGGAGGAGGAGGAGGAGGAGAGATAAGTGTGAATATGCATGGCGTCATTGTTTGTTGGGAAGGAGAGGAGAAAGAAAGTAAGGGACAAAAAGACAAGCAGGGAGTGGAGATAGACATAGTTGAATGGTTAAATACCAGGTGTGTCCTGTGTGATGGTCCATGTTTGCGTTAGAAAGAACAAGCTCTGGAAGATTTGGGGGGAAAAAAAAAGAAAAGGAATCCTGATGATATCTACTCCCACATAGATCAGTAGCTGTTCATTACAGACTAATCTCTTCAGAAAATGGTTGAAGTCGATTCTGCTGGAAAACCTTAAACCCAGGATCATGGCCTTTGATTCACTTCCTGAACCTCTGCGTCTTTATTGAGCTCCCGTCCTTAACTCAGTGAATCAGCCCTCGTCGTAGTTGTGGATACAGCGACAACGTACAATACAACTCACAACACCATCAATTAAAGCGGTGTTTTGTGCTTCCTGTGAGTTTTTCCTGCAGTAACAAAACCATTTTCACGAAAAGCTGCAAACTCCCCCCAACCCCCAAAATTGCTTATCTCAGAAAGGATGTTTCCGGGTTCATTTTTCTATCTGCTCCTGCTCTGGTCTCCGGTTTCACTCATTTAGGCTCATAACTCAGATTTCACCACTTTCTCCAGCTTCATCTGGATCAGTGGAGTAAACAGACTGAGAGGCGTTGAGTCAGTTCCTGCTTTTATTGAGTGAATGTGTCCTATCCTGGTTTTTGAACAGAGGTTGTCTTCTTATCATTTCTGGTCGGTCACATGGTACCAAATTCCTGTATCCAACAGAAGGAGTGACATTCATGGTCATCTGTATCTGTCTCCACTGTATTCTCACCTGACGGTGGAAAGATAATCAGAGTGAAACATGCAGGCAGTGGCTGACTCCCTGATAGAGGGCGACTAATGAAACATTAGTTAAAAAAATTACGTGATAAAAATTCCCAAATTGGTCTTTTCTTCTTCTATGAGACACTGTTGAAGGTCGACACAGGGATGTTGAGTTAATTTCGGTTCAGGCTGGTTAGAAAAGAAGTGGGTTGGACATTACAATTGTCACATAATTCCCTGTAAATAAAAATATTTTTATATTTATATAAGTCAAAGGAGGGGCAGTTGTTATATTGACAGAAGAATGCTAGAGATGGAGCTACCAGGTGGAAGAAAAAATTATTATTATTATTATGAGGGAGGACATGCATGTAGTTGGAGTTAGAGTAGAAGATACAGGGTAAGATGGAAAAAGTTGACTTGCTGTGGCAACCACTGAAAAAAGGAGATGCTGAAAGGGTTAGAAGTAAGTAAATATATTTTAGGAAATCACATCACGATTCACACAATCCAATTCAGGAACAACTCATTAAACTCATTAAAAAATATTAAACAATCGATCCAGTTCAATCCGATTCGGTTCAGTTTCGATCCAAACCAATCCAAAACGATTAATTTGCACACCCCTAATATATACTGTATATATGTGAAGATTTTTATCAAGTGGCCACAATATATCCCCCAAACGGCCATTTTTGGCACACAAGCCATATGTTTTGGCACAACTGGTGTACTCCTGCTCTGATTTCTTTGTGACTCAGCAGTTGTTAGGATTTGTCCATCCCAGTGTCAATTTCCGATATCGTAGTTTGGTCCTTGTATTTCCTAAGTGTTGGAGTGGTGGATTTTCTTCCTTAATGTGTTCAGGTCCTATAGAGGAGCACATTTGGATAATTTGGTTTCTTAAAGTTTGTTATCTGCATCCTTAAAGTGGAAAACCTTTAAGTGTGTTTACAGTTTATAGTTCATTTACAGTTTGCAAACTTTCCACTAATTATCTGTAGCTTATTTTCCTCTTTGTTGAACTTGGGAAAAAATCTCTCATCGTTAGTATGATAGAGTTTGGTTGACACAGCGCCACATACGTGCCTTTCTTATGTACTGTAGGGATTGGAGTCAGTTGTTCTGTTTAAGTCTGTTTGTGGCACATCCATGTGAACGCTGCGTATCCACAGGCATCTGTTGTCCTACTGTATACAGGACTCAATGTACTCAAAGGGAGATTTGAACCAACAACAACCGGCTTAAACTGTGTTCTGGCTTTAGGGCGGTGGTGCCCTAGTGGTTATGATGGGTGAAACACAGAGGTGACATTTGGTTGTGTGCTGTAGTGAGGATCACAATGACAAGGAGGTTGATTTCCTCTCCTTTTTTGATGATAAAACCAGAATTTATCAGAAAAGCACTGAAATCGTCCACTGCTCAACTGCACAACCTTGGTTAATCACAAATGCAACATAGAGTTTGTTTAGAGTACTGACAGCATTACCTAACTGCCACCCGTGGGTGTGTTATTGTGGTGATGTGATGCATAGAATTTCACATGCAGTAATGCAATATTGCTCTTTCAACTCTCGTTTTGTTACATGACCCAACTGATGTCCCTCTGACTGCATTATACAGTAATGTCGCAACATCTCATTCAGCGCCTGGTTAAGGCCTATCAGATTCAGTCACAGCAACACCTGCAGGGGAGGAAGCAGAGCTACTTCTCTTTGTCCAATCAATGGATTGTCACAGAAATAAAAATAATAATGCCGTATAGTATATCTCGTAGTACTCCAGCTTTATATCACGAGAAGAAACAGTTCTGTTGTGAGGATATTTTGTACATAAACATATACCCTCAAATCCAGGTTGCCACTGAGGTGATCTGAGCATTGTACCGTAGTAGTACTACAGTAGTACCATAGTACACATCACCAAATTGACTACATCATCTCCAATTATGGGATAAGGTAATCAAATGAGCCATTTTTTTGCCAATGATGTTCAACTTGATGGCTTAGTGGTCAAGGAAGCAGTCTTGGGTCTGCAAGGCTTCCGGTTTGAGTCCCTTGGATAGTAGTACCCTACTGTTGAAGTATCGTTGCAATAGTAATACTTCTCTTCCGGCACCAAAAACATCCATCAACTGTTGGTTCTGACTAGAATTCTGACAAATAAAAAAAGTTGAGGTGTCAATTTTTTTTTTCATGTAGGCAACTGCAAAGTTAAATTGTGATATGTCTAACTTCCTGTCCCCCATTTGTCCTTTTCTTCCCGTCTCTTAGACTGTTTGTGCCGTGGGCATGTTCGAGCTACAGATCCGTCACTTCCAGAATCTGCACGGACTATTGCAGAACGGGGACTGCTGCGACATGCAGACCAGCGGGGGACAGCGTTGCTCTGCCAGGGACCAGTGTGACACTTTCTTTCAAGCCTGCCTTAAGGAGTACCAGGCGCGAGTTGTCCCCACCGGAACCTGCACCTTTGGATCAGGCAGCACGGGGATTCTGGGAGGAAACTCCCTGTCGCTTCACCATCGAGGACACGATGGAGGAGCACCAGGAGGAGGAGGAGGAGGAGACGATGGGACTAATGGACACATTGTCATTCCCTTCAAATACGCCTGGCCGGTAAGTACAGGGACAGTGGTAGTTATTGGTATTGTTACCAAGGCAACAGGCTAAGCTTCAAGTACAACAATACATTCAAAGTGAAGCTGGAGTAGAATAACAATGACGGTCAGGGGCCAAGTTCATGTTATTTTTCCACCTTTGACTGTGTTTTTGCAGTGGACATATAGGACTGAGAACAGACGGAGGGAAAAATACGACAGCCAGTCACTGAACAATGAATCTGTCGCTACAAACACAGTCATGGGACTATAGTAGCCCTGTCTTCACACACCTTCAACTCAAAAACTATGTCTCTCACAAATCAAAAATTGTCTTTAATGAATCCTTTTTCCATCCATCTTCATCCTCCTACTCAATACGACTCTCACATCCCATTGCACTGCACTGTACCTTCCTCCAGGGGGTGAGCCCACTGGAAGACAACAATAATAACCAGGATTCAAACTTGTCCAGGAAGTGAACCCTGGGGTTTCAAACCCATGACAGAGACATTACCTCTGGGCCAGAGCTAAGTCCAGATTTAAATAGAGAGTAAAGTAAAAAAAGCCAGACCTGCTCTAAAATATCTTACATTTTCCATGTAGTCCACAGTGTGTTATGGTCAACGTGGTACAGGACGGGGCAGCAGTGGTTAAGGAAGCAGACTTAGGTCCACAAGGGTTGAGGTTCTAATCCACCAGCTGCCAGGTTGCCACTGAGATGCTCTGAGCATAGCACTGTCTCCACCCACAGGTAGGCTCACAGTATGGTACAGTGTGATTTGGGTGGCTGGGGTGGAGACTGCTGCCCCTCAGACTCAGCAACAGATAAGAGGATGAAGATGAGTGAATGGTATAGGACATAGGTTTTATATTCATGGTGTGGCATAGTAATAAGTGCCATGATTGTCACGTATAATAAAAAAATTCTAATTGTGTTCATATTTATATTAAATAGTGCTAAAAAATATAGACAGAATAAAATACATTTTACTTAATTTAATTTTTTACATTTTTGACAATTACATCCACATCTGTTAAACAGAACCTGTGACTCATGGACGATGTTACGGAAAATGTCATGAAAACACATTTGCATGTGATGTTGCATATGAAATGTCCCATGATGCTGTGCACGCACTCTTATTCTAGCTCTTCTCCAGACCAATGGCTGATGTCATTTCCACTCCTCTATTTACAGCTGCATGTTGCAAGAACCAATCAAGTGTGACACCAGAATGTTCCCACGTCCTGGACGTCTTCGTCCCACTGTATTACTAATACTGTCAGTTATACATTAGGTCAGGATTCTGAGGGTGTTCACAGCTACAGCAGCTGTGAGTCCGGTTGGTGGTTAATAGATTTGTGTGTTTTTTTTGAGAATCAGAAACCGTTGACTTTGGACATTAGTGAAATCTTTTAGCTTCTTCTTCTTTAAATGCTTTCATCACAATATTTCTTCTACTATTGTTGCCTCTTGATCGAGTGACGCTTTTAGCACATCTTAGTTGTTGCCAATACTTGGTGCGTCAGTGAAATGCAACAATGACGCTCGAGTGCACACAATCCATAATTGGTACGAAACCCAGGTGTGTGTGATGCGGACTAAGTCTCCTTGGTCTTGTCTGAGTCAGGTTTTTTTTTTTTTTTCCTCACCATCTGCTCCTGTTCAGTGTGATTTGGGTGGCAGTCATGGAGAGTTCTGCCCTTGTGACGTGATAGAAGATTAGTGGGAGGAAATGGTCTTTTGTAATTTTTTTTTTGTTCATTTTTGCATGAGAATCTGCCCCAGGATCCAACTGACAAGCTCTGACTTCTGGCTATGTGCTTGGTAAACTATGTTTAATGATCCGTCCGTCAATTCTGCCGTGACTCATAATGAACACACACTCCAAACACAAACATGGTGGAAAAATGGCTTGGGTTTCTCTGCGATGGTATCAGCCCACTCACCTGTGAGACTCTCAGAGCCAATCATCGACGACGCTCTTCGGCTTCGGTGTGTTTGTTTTTCGTTTGTTACGTGTGTGACACACTTTGAATTTTTTTTTTCCCCTTCTGTACAGAAGTGTGTGATTGGCAGGTGAGAGTGTGAGAAAGTTCCCGTCAGAAAGCCTACCTGGATTAGTTACAGGGCCGGGCTGCAGAGAGGGCTGGGCTGCAGGGGAGAAAGACCTGCTTTATCTGGCCATCGTAGGTTGAGGAGGGGTGAGGGAGATGGGGGAGAGGGGGGACAGGGTGCGTGATATCCTGCCTCAGGTGAGGGGATGAACAGGTGAGTGTAGACATAATGAGGTAAGGTGAGCTCTTTCTTTCCACTGCACTCTCTTACAATTTCTTTCTTTCTTTTGTTTCTTTCTTATTTTCGTGCCTCTTAAAGGAACATGACCAGTCAGTGTCCACAGCTGGTTTTCCCTAAATTCTTATCTAAATTCTCTGATTTCCCACTTCTTTTGAAGTTCTCATCAATATCAGAATAATGTTCATTCATTCATTCATCTTCATCTGCTTGCCCGTTGCCGGGTCGCTGGGGCAGCTAAATGGCAACCTGGAGCTTGAACCTGAAGCCTTGTAGACCCAAGTCTGCTTCAACTTCATCTTTTATTTGTTTATAGTGCCAGATCATAGCAACTGTTATGTCAAGGCACTTTACAAACAAGACTGCATAAAAACGAGAATAAAAAAGAATATATAAAGATAGCCCCTGCCATCATAGACCCTCACACCAGCTGAGGAACAACTCCCAAAAACCCAGAAAGGGAAAAAAAAGTTAGAAACCTCAGGGTGATGGACAGTGGAGGGGATCCTCACCCAGGACAGACAGGCGCAAGTAAAAACTAAAATTTCTCTTAGGTCTACAAATAAAAGAAGGACACTTTTAAGTCCATTCATGGTCCAGTCAAGTTCATATGCTCCATAAGGCGAAGTCCAGGGTCCAGATCAGACAGTAGGGTGCGAGGGCAGTTGGGCCAAAGATGTGCAGGCAGAGTCCTGTGTCAGGCCCAGGGCAATGGGTCCGCGCCAAGAGGTGTTAAGTCTGCTCCTTTAACCACTAGATGCTGCCCATCATTATAACATAAAATCATGCTCTAAACCCACATTTTGGGTCAATAATAACTGGAAACACACTGGTAGGCAGGTAATTTTCAGTTAAAATGCATTGAGGTTTTCAAGTGATTGTATAAAAACCAAAAACCCAAGGTTGCAGAAGGACAAGCCGCAGGTTTTTTTTTTTTTTTGGTTTTTTTTAAAGAAATCCCAGGCTGAGTCAAAAGACAGAAATGTTCACAAACGAACTTGATGCGGCCGCTATGTTAGGAAACACAATATGGCTACAAAGACACAACTACAACTACAAAGACGCAGAAACTGGGAAACAGAAAGAGGCAAAACAGCCACAAAGACATAACACAAAGATTTTGTGTTAATTTTTGTGGCCCTGTTAGTCTGTGGAGCAGAACTGGGGGAGGATAACCCCCCCGCAACCCCCTCCACCAAACCCATTTACCAGTTGGTGGCCAGAGGCCTGTGAACCGGGGTGTGTTATCTGAATGAAACCCTTGTTTTCCATCCAGAATTACAGTGGTCCCTCTGCCATCACAGTTAATGTGTTCGTAGACCCAACCCAAGGGAAAAAAATTGCGACGTAGATACATGATATTACATACATATTTAGAGCCGGCCGTATACTGCCATGGTTTTTCAGTCGTGCAACTATCTGGCGATCGATTTTTGGCTCATTTGGCATAAGTTGCACCAATGTTTGCCCATCTTTACACTTCACTAAACCCCCTACACTGTTATTACCCCCCAGAGATGTTGTTGTCCTTTAGATAAATACAACTAGTAGTGATATGTTTTAGTTTAATTTTGCTACATTTTTCTTTTTCTTTTTTTTTTCAAGTTGACCAGGCGCTGGCGAACCTTTGACTTGTGGGACACAAATGGTCCTGTAATTGGACACCGAGACCGGCTTAAAAACTAGGAGATAGTTGGAGCTCCAACACCTACAGGAAAAACATGCCCATTACAGGGAAAAGACTGTCAGGTCTGTCTGTCCATATTCCTGCTATGTGCTGTCATTGGGTAATCAGTATGTACACACTCACCTGTCCCTATGTCCTTAGTCTCACTGGTCTCATCTGGTGTTCTTCACTCTGTACTGGTTGGATCATAGCTCTTGTTCTTGTGGTCATGTGTAGCTTGTTGGGTAAAGTCTGTGAGCTGCTCTGTCCTGCCTTCTTAGTTTGTTTCTGGTTACTGCTACCATGGTCCAGTACCAGCAAAATAGTGAGTTCTGTTACTTTGCTTTTTTGGAGAATGTTTTGCTAACATTTAGGAGAAGACTGGCAGGCCAAATAACATTGTTGATTGGCTCAAATCCAGCCCCCGGGCCTTAGTTTGATGCCTGTTCTGGACTTTACCTCATCCTACAGATGGAAAAATATCAAACTCGCTAAATGAGATAACATCAAAGCAGCCACCTACTGAGTTTCGCTCTATCGCCCTATGGCTGCTCTATCGCAATATCATAACCTGTTCTACCTTCACCCTACAATTCAGTCTTTTTTTTCAGTCCAAGTAACTAGTATTCTTACCGTGGCTTCATACAGCTGAACCCTTATTTACTACCACTGAACCTCTGTTTGGATGTGTTCAGAGGAGGGACAGTGGATACATTAGTAGAAGAATGATCCTAGAGATGGAGCTACCGGGTAGGAGACAAAGAGTAGATTGATGGATGCAGTGAGGGAGGACATGGAGGTAGTTGAGGCTAGAGTAGAAGATACAGAGGACAGGGGGAGATGGAGAAATGTTAATTCGCTGTGGCAGCTCCTGAAAAAGGGAGAAGACGAAAAAAGAAGAAGAATGGCTCAACCCAATACCTTCTCCATGTAAAGCAGACTTATAAGACATCTGGATGGGTCCTCCAATCTACAAGCTGTCTTTACCAGCACAGATGTAACTAACACTAACACAGTAGTTTATTTCCTTGATGTCCAGGTTTGGTTACAGGTAATTGAACCTTGCTGTATCCTAATGTCAATCATTGCAGCCCGTGTCTCATTTTCTTGCTAACCAAAGAGTTGTGGGTGTGTCAGTGTCCACAAAGTGGACGAAATGTTTAAGTAATTCATTAATTGGTTTCCATTAGTTCTCATTGTCAACGTATCTAAAAACCACCTACTTTATCATCTCAAATAAGGCACAGTGTTTGATATATATTGTGTAAAGTGTTTTCTATCGATTTGTTACTCTTACAAAATCGAGTTTTCATCAATGGAAGTTAAGTAACAATAACAATTAATACCACATGGTTGTGTTTGTTTGGTTGGTTGTTTTGCTGTTAAAGCCTTATTTCGTCTTTACCTCCCGGTCAGCTGTAATCTCCCAGATATTCACGGACAGACATGGCTTTCTTTTGACCCCAGATTGAAAAGTGCAGACCGTCAGCGGTCTGGGACGTTTAAGCTGCGGCGCCTCTCGAGAGACGGGAAGAGTTCAAAGACTTCATAAATGCCCGGTCATTTCTTTAAGCCCAGTCTCCGTCGGGTTGTATCTCTGCTGAATCTTTTTTGGATGACTAAGGCAAAACCTGCCCACTGAGAGACAGTCCCTGACAAATCTGTGGATTTGGGAAATTTATGACCAGGTTATACAAAAGGTAGGGGAGCGTCAGTTTTCCCCACTTCCTGAGAGAGTCCATAGATTTCCCCAAAATGTGGGAACTGGAGCTCACGTTTCCTGACACCTCTCTCCAAACTAGTCCATCCAGGTCTGGTTATGGCCTGTCCTTTTGTTGACAAATGACAATATGATAGGTGCTGTAGAAACGCTGTTCCCCTGGAGTGAATAGAGTGACTGTTTATAATCCTCATGTCATGTGTTAAAATGTATTCCTAGTCAGGTTTAGTGCCACGGGCTATCGCTGGCTGTGCCTGGAAAACACTTTCAGACAAAGTGTGTGAGAGGCAATGTGTGTAGCGTTTTAGCGCCCCCCGGCTACCTTTTTAGCTTTATTGCTGAAATATATCCTGGACGTGTGAGTCAGGAGAAACCTTTCTGTCTAAAGGCCCTCGGCGGAAACCCCTGCTGAATGATTGTGATTCATAGGCGTCTGAGCTGTAACACACTGACACTTCCGCTGACACTGTTATGGATATATTCACACTACTGACTATTGACCAGTTTGGTAGAGCAAGTAATAATAATAAATGATTAGTTTAGCCTTGATTTCCTCAATTTCTTGTTCACTTTAGTGCCTTTAATACCATCACTCAAGGTTTATAACCTGGAGAAACACAATGAAAAAGGGGGGGGAAAAAAACGATGTAATGCCTTAAAGCACTGTTTTTGGCAACACAGTGTCAGAGGTATGGAGGACTGAAGGGATTCTGGTCACTATCAAGAAAACCATGTTGAATCAATAGATATCAGCCCTGAAATCTTCAGAGATTTCAAGGCAACAAAGATGAACCATCAGCTATTTATTTGGTGAAGCTCGTTTTCACCAGGGGGCGACATCATCAATTCCGTTGAACAGCTAAAAAAACTCCAGTATGTAATAATACATGTTTCTGAAATTATTCTCTGTGCCTCCATGTCGTCTTCTCCTTTCAGTTTGTCCCTTTTCCAGGGGTTGCTTTAGCGCATCATACTTTTCCATATCCCCCTGTCCTCTGTGTCTTCTACTCTGACTCCAACTACCTCCATGTCCCCTCTCACTGCATCCATCAATCTCCTCTTTGTCTCCTACCTGGTAGCTCCATCTCTAGGATCATTCTTCTACCACTGTCCCTCCTCTGAACATGTCCAAACCATCTTCTCCAAACCTTCCTGTCTGTGTTGTCCCTCTAATCACCTCATTCCTGATCC